>VDFB02276238.1:0-83505 GCA_007258455.2 Sequoia sempervirens | reverse complement strand
GTTAATCTCAAAAATTTTCAAAATAAGTTAGTAGTTTATAAATTAGACTCGGAGCTTTTTAATCCTTCTTTTTGTTCCATCTCAAAATTTTGAGTGTAACTATCCTCAATTTCACATCCAAGGTCAGAATTTCTTGATTTCACAAAAAATTGGCCACTTAAGCCCCCTTTTTGGGAACCATCTTGGTGCACTTACCCAACCATGCATTGCATCTTGAGGTCTATGCCCATAAAAATAAATTCAAAAGAGTCTTGATATATGGAGGTGCAGGCTTAAATATTTGTACCCTTCAACTAATAAGAAACTTGTGCCATTTCAAGGAGTGATTGAGAAAGAAAAAAAGGCATCACAATTCAAGCCTATGATGACAATGAATGAAATTATGAGGGAATAATCAAACTACATATACAAGTAGGGCTAGAAATTGTAGAGACAACATGTCAAGTCTTGGATCTTGACTTTCCCTATGAAATTCTTCTTGGCCACCCATGGATCCATGTCATGCATGTCATAGCATCCACATATCACCAATGCATAAAGTTCTCATATGATAATAGAGAAATAACAATCCACAATGACCCTAACCCCTTCTACTATTGCAAGAGTATAGAGGAGAAATATTACAAAGTGCTATAAGTACCCAAAACTGATGAGGTCCCATTACCCTCTTCTTATGTCAACCCATCCACATTAGCATCTACACCAACAATACAACAAACTATCCTAGAAATCAAGGTGTTAATCAAGGACAACAGTTGTGGTGATTACAACCTAAAAGAACCTTTTGCTGTGGGAGAGCTTCCACTTTCTCCTAAAACATATGGTAAACCCCACCATATTGAGAATTTGACCAAGACAATCAAAATGGAACTCACCACCTTCACAAGATGGGGAGATCTTAATGCAAAAATCATAGATGAAGGTGACATCTCCAAATGGGTATATTGGGATGAAGAAGAAGAACCTCTTCCAATGGACATAAATAGAAAAAGTTTCCAACTAATGAAAAGTATGGGTTACACAAGAGTAGGTGGACTTGGTCTAAATCAACAAGGCATGTGTGAACCTATTATCCCTAAAAAGTGTATAAAGAATATCGGTCTTGGTTACACCTCGAGAAAAAATGTAACCCCTCTTGTCAAGGATATTTTAATTGAGGCGGATGAAGCTTCCTCTTAGTTAAACATGTCTAATTATGAAGACATCAATGACTCCCCCTTTTGCATCACTGACCTATTTTAACATGCCTCCATTTACATGATTACCACAACATCCTTTACACTCCCTACCCAAGACAATGAACTAAAACTTATCTACCCTCAACCCATCAACTAGGACCAAGGAGCACCGATTCTAGATTCATTAAAAAATGATAAGGATATCTCCAAATTCATGGGACTCTAAGACTGCATACCTTTTAGAGACCATAAAGTAGGGTTCAACATTGAACTAGACACACGAGCATACTATGGTGATATGATTGAATTCCTCAATCGCAAAATGGAAAATTTAAAAATCAAAACAAGATCTCCAAGTGAAAACCATAAAATGGAACTTTCTAATTATAAAATAATAAAAATAAAGGACATATCTAAAGGTGAAAATCTCTCTAAGGTTCCTAAGGATGAAGGATTCAATTTGCCCGATATTGCAATAGATCAAGAAAAATCAATAGTACTTGTAGAATCATCTCAACCGATCAATGTGGGCACAACGGAGGCACCTGAAGTCATGTTCTACACATCTTCATTAGATTATGAGGTATAAAACAATCTCGTAACTTTCCTCAAAGACTGAAAGATTTTCTTTGCTTGGTCATATGCAAATATGCCTGATCTAGACACTTCATTGGTAGTGCATCACCTAATAGTACATCCTAATTCAAAACTAGTCAAGTAGAAGCTGAGAAAAATACATCCCTAGATTACATTATTGGTCAAAGTAGAGCTACAAAAGTTTCTTGATGTAGGTTTCATAAGGCCAATTGACTATCTAGAGTTCGTTTCAAACTTGCTCCCAGTATCAAAACCCATTGGGGGCATCAGGATAGGTACAAACTTTAGAGATTTGAACAAGGAATGTACTAAAGATGACTTTTCACTTCCCAATATAGACATCATCATGGATTTGATAATGGGGCATGAGATGCTTTCTCTTATGGACAGATTCTTTGGGTATAACCAAGCAATGATAGCTAAAGAAGACCAACATAAATTAGTGTTCACATGCCCATGGGGAACCTGCTGCTAGAATGTGATGCCATTTAGTCTCAAAAATGTAGCAACCACTTACCAAAGAGCAATGATGGTGATCTTTCATGACATGTTTAATAAAATCCTAGAAGTCTATGTGGACGCCATCCTAGAAAAATCAATTATAAGGAAGGGACACCTAGAAGTCTTGGCTAAAATTTTTGATAGGCTTGAAAATTATTAGTTGATATTGAACCCAAAGAAATGTGTCTTTGGAGTCACTTTTGGTAAAAATTTTGGGTACATTATATCACAAAGGGGAATCAAAGTGGACCCTACCAAAGTCAAAGCCATCATGGAAATTCAACCACCTAAAACCCTCAAACAACATCTTCACAAAGGTTTATTACACAATTGGAAAATAAGTGTCACCCATTTACGCACCTTCTTCACAAAGGTGTGGTTTTCAAATGGGACAATCATTGTGAACAAGCCTTCCATCAACTGAAAGATTATCTAGCTACACCATTGGTATTGAGGCCACCAATTACATAGAAACCATTGATACTATACATTTCTGCAACCACAACAACTCTAGGGGCTCTCCTAGCACAACATGATGAAATAGGTAAAGAGAGGGCTATCTACTACACCGGTAGGACCTTTGTGGGATATGAGATCAACTACACATCCATTGAAAGATCTTACTTAGCAGTGGTGTTTTCTTCTCAAAAGTTGAGACACTATATGGTCTCTCATCAAATCAAACTTATCTCCAAGGTTGATCTGCTAAAGTATTTGTTATCAAAAGACACTCTAACAAGTCACATGACAAAGTGTGTGATGATCGTTAGTGAATTTGATATAGATTATATTGATTAGAAAGCTATCAAAGGATAGGTCATTATAGATTAGCTAGAAGAATATCCAATCTATGCAGAAAACTCCTTAGTATCAGAGTTTATTGATGAAACAGTGTTCACTTTCACCTCAATATATTGTGGAAATTATACTTTGATGGTTCATATACGTAGCATGGATTCCTACAAGGTGATTGCATCCCAAAGTCATATAGATTGGTGTTTCCATGCATGAAAAACATAGCTAAATATGAGGCTCCCATCATAGGGTTAAGGATTGTAGTCCAATGGAAAATACAAGAATTCAAATTCTACGATGATTCCTAGCTGATAGTGAAACAGGTCAATGATGATTACCAAACCAAAGATGATAAACTAATGCCATACAAGAAAATGGTAGATAGTTTCAAAATTACTTCATCGATGTCACATTTGAGAAAATCCCAAGGATCAACAATAGAACAATGGATGCAATGGACACCATCAAATCTTTCCTAGATATGCTACATAACAACCTAAAATGCAATTTTCTCATTGAGTAGCTTCTCATGCCAACTTTGGATATACCTGAATCGGAATTTGTGTGTGAAATTATCGGTCTCGGTTCCCCATGGTAACATGAAATTTTCACCTACCTACACAATGGAATCTTCCCATTTGATCTTTACCCTAACCTATGAAAAATGTTTATCCAGAAAGCATCTCGATTCGTCCTTATGGGAAACACCCTTTATCGAAGAAGTCTCAAAGGAACATTATTACGATGTCTTAACCAAGAGGAAGCTTTGACTACCTTGAAAGAGGTACATGAAGGCATATGTCGGACATATTCAAGTGGTGTAACCCTACCTAAGAATTTTTTGAGAACATGATACTATTGGCCAACCATGGAGCAAGAAGCCAATCAATTTGTGAAGAAATATTTACAATTTCAGCAACATGGGGACCTCATACATGCACCAGCTCAAGAGCTTAGGCCCATCACCACACCATGCCCCTTTTCATAGTGGGGGCTAGATCTCATTGGGAAAATCACACCTACCTCCTCAAATGGCCACAAGTTCATAATCACAACCACTAAGTATTTCATAAAGTGGATTGAGGCCATACCTATGACCTACATAACTGGAAAGCAAGTATCCAAGTTTATCCTAAACTATCTCCAATCTATTGCTATTGTGTTACATAGGCCATCATCATAGATAATGACACACCTTTTAAAAGCCGGGATGTTTGCGAGCTATGTAACCGATTCAATATCCAATATCACTTCTCCACCCCTATTACCCCCAAAGAAATGACCAAGATGAAACTTCTAATAAAACCATTATCCAAATCCTAAAAAGGATAGTTAATGAAACTAGTTGGGATTGAAACCTATAGTTAAACCTCACCCTTTGGGCATATCGAACCAGCATCAGAACACCCACTGATGCTACACCTTATTCCTTGGTTTATGGAACCAAAGCCATATTTCCTATTGAGGTCAAGCTCTTATCGTTAAGGGTTTCATTGCAACACCTAATCACAAATGAGGAATATAGGGTATCAAGGCTGAATAAACTAGAGTTGCTAGATGAGTGTCATTTAGAAGCCCTTAATCATCTCATGACCTATCAAAATAGGCTTTGAAGAAGTTACAACAAGAAAATCAAGGATCGATGCTTCCAAGTAGGGGATCTCATTTTAAACGAAAATCAAAAGAATATGTTAGATCAAGAAAATAAGGGAAAGTTTGAGCCAAACTAGTTAGGTCCTTTTATTGTCACAACAAGTTATGGTTTAGGGGCCTATCAACTAGCAACACATGAAGGAGATCCCTTGTAGGAACCAATCAATAGCAGCCATCTCAAAAGGTTTTATGCTTAGCCCATGAGGGGTATTTTAAAATCCAAAAGTCCAAAAAAAATTTAAAAAATAGAAAAATCCAAAAAAGATAGAAAAAGGATCAAAACAGTAAAGAGAAAAATCATCCTCTAGTGAAAACCACTTTGGTGGCGCTTTGGGAAAGTACCTTAGTGAAATCCTAGCAAATAGGTGCCTTGTGTAAATAAGCACCATCTATCATCTATCCTAGACTCTTTCACTTATCATTCACTCTTAATAAAATCGTCCATTTCATCCTTTGCATCCATCTTTTGTCTATTTATTTCCTCAATTTGCATCCTTATCATAGCTTGGTATTCAACGAGTATTTGTCCCCATTAGTACTACTTGGCACTCTCCTAAGGTCAGCTTGTCCTACCTAAATCGAGGTAGTCTAACACAGTCAGACTGGGGGAATATTCCTATGCCTATGTCAATGGATTGGGTTCTTGTATATTCCCTTAAGGTCGTTCAAAATAAAAAAAACATCCAAAAATTTTCAAAATCCAAAACATCTTGAAATCTAAAAATGTTCAAAATCTAAAAACATTCAAAATACGTTCATGTAGTATTGGAAAATGTACTCCTTTACATTTTCACACTATATTTGGGTCCCTTAATTAAATTGGACTTAATTAAGCCTCTAATTGCCTAAATTTTGCATTTACAAGCCTAATTAATTGCAATTTCCAAAAGGGGGATATGATTTAATTAATGCAATTATCATTTTTAACACCTTGAAATGAATAGGTCATGATAATTTAGGTTAGGACCATTCAAGTTTTAAGTGTCGGCTTGTAATGTTTATTTTTTGGGAAATTAGAAAATTGTCTATAAAAGCAAGGTCTTTTTATCAATTCAAATCCTATATTTTCAAGAGAACATACATGCAAGAATTCTTAGAGCTAAGATTATTGTCAAAGGTGTTCAAGAGGCAAATTTCTTAAGCTTCTATAATAGCCTTAAAGATCTCAAGCATCATGTCAAAGTTATCAAGTATCATGCATGTTTTTGGAGCGAACATTGTGATGTAGGTGTCAAGCATTCAAGTCAAGATTCAAGCATCAAGATCAAATCATCAATCAAGCCATTTCATGCAAGATCAAGACCTTAGAGAGATCTACTAAGTTTCAATCCCTCAAGGGTTTCAAATAAAGGGATTGGTGAGTTGCAACATAGTATTTGTTCCATCATCATTCCTTTCATGATTAATTATTTCAATTCAAGGTTTAATTACCAAAACAGGGTTTGACCAAGGCAAACCCCCATTGACCAAAAATAAACAATTTTTCCCTCTTGTGTGTTTTGAAAATCTTAGGTTGAAGAAGGATTGAAGATCTATCAAAAGAGAAAAATTGGAAAAGTTTTCAAATTTACAAAAGTTGTCAAAGTTGTTGTCAAGCCACATAAACTCACTTTCAGAATTTATTTCAGAATTTCTAACTATGAAACCTAGAGGAATCAAGAGTGTAGAAATAGGACCAGAGGACTGTGAAAGAAGTTTTTCAACCCCTGTAGCAAAACCCATTCACCCTTGGGCGAATGAGTCCCAGAGGACACTCAACAATAGCATTTTGGTGAAAGGTGCAAAAATACCTAACCTTCTCTGATCTTCCAGAAAGTTGTAGGTTCTGTTAGATTAAGGTTTAATCTATCAATTTCAAGTGTTACTTTGTATTTTGGGGTTTATTTACTATTTTTAGTCTTTCTCCCAAAAGTGTTGTTTCAATAGACTTATCCCATCCTAAATCATAAGGGAAACAACAAGATCTCCTTCAAGGTTGACTCACCTAAGGGATGAAAGTCAATATTGGCTTAAGGGATCTCTTTTTCCTAATGAAATAAATGAGAGATAGGTTCATTGCACCCCATTTTTTCCTTTCTATTTATAGTAAATTATTGGTGAACCCCCATTTTGATAGAAAGATCCTATTTCCCTACATTTCAATTCAAAATCCAAAAACATCCAAAATATTTCAAAAATCCAAAAACATCCAAAACATTTCAAAAATCTAAAAACATCCAGAACATCCTAAAAATCCAAAAACATCCAAATAAGTTCAAAACTCCATAAAAAGGTCAAAAACATCAAAATAAAAACATCATTAGCCTTCATGTGCTAATATCCAAGTCCAATAATCGAATTGTGAAGCCTCTGCGCAATTACGTAGGCAAGGTCATCTTTGATGAGCCCTTGAGGCAAAGGTATGTCCCCCTAGGTCTTGTTCTCTTGGTCTTAACAGTTTGGAAAAATAAAAAACATTTAGAAATTTTGAAAACTAAAATAATTAGAAAACCTCACACAAAACCCAAAACAACCTCATAACATTTGAAAACTTAAAACATTCATAAAAACCCAAAATACCAAAAATAACCTCAAAACATTTCAAAAATTCAAAAACATTAAATTTTTTGAAAACAAAATCATCTATATATCATGTTCACTTGTAATAAAATTTCAACCATAATAAATTGATCGTCACCTTCAACCTTTAGTAAACAAAAACAAAAACAAAAAAAAATGGCAAAACATAAAACTTAAAGCATAAGATCCTAATTCTTGATCATTGTCAAATGTGTCGGTTAACATTCATATTAACGACCTATCAAATAGTGAGAATAAATCAACATCCAATACATGTATTACGGATATATAATATTTCTTACAATAGACACCATCATTGGATATCACCCTAAAACACCTTCGACAAGAGATATGAATAACATTGACAGTTTGTTCATTTTCATCTTTTCTTGGATTTATCGTATGGGCCTATTCTGATGATCTCTCGATGATGTCTCCAAAAAATTTAGAGAGAGGATTGGGGCATTGATCATTTCTTTCATTTTTTGTGCTTGATGGATGTTCTTGTAATACAACCTTGGTGAATACTTGCCTTGCCTATAGGGGGTATTCTCAAGTAAAATAATGGCTAACATATCAGGTTCTTCATACCCTTTGTATAATAGTCTCCTTACTTTGATGGATTTATCATTTCACATGATCAAACAAGGTTTTCAAATGTTAGGTATGAACAAGGATACTCCTATCTATTTGTAGAGTCAAATTCCATGCATTAGATACAATGTCACCCTAGTTCTTCATACCTTGGTGCATTATGTCTACTTGCTATATCAAAAATAAGGATTTCTATGATGAAATTAAGCCTAATCACATCACATATCCAATAAAATCTAGAATAAATCATAGGTTTATTGGTATCTTGATCAATCTCAATAACAATGTTAATCTATTCTATTCATATCATTATTCCACTTCTATCCATGCTAACATTTCTATCTAAGTGTCATGGCATACAACAAAAATAATATATAAACACATCCATCCTACATTCGTAAACTGTTAGCATACATCCGACATAATCATCGCATATCATATGTACAATACAAAAAGAAATCATCCATAGCATTACATTTCATCACATCCTGCATCCACAAGTCATATACGCATGCAAGTATATCATATCATAAGCATAATAAAATAAGTAATTATCATCCATCATAGAAACATATAATGCCATCTCATGATACATCTGCATTCAACCATGCATCCATAAGCATAAAATACATCCCATGATATCATAAAACATGCAAGAAGACAACATCATATATAAAAGTTACATCATTGATAATCTTGTGTATATATATATCATGATACATATCAAAATGTGTGATATACATCAAATATATATATGAGGCTATCCATAGAAAATGAATGAATATCCATCATAAGCATGTCTACATTAGTATATGGATACAAAAAATTTCTATGTACATCAAAAATCTATCGTGAGCTACCTTAGTCCTCTCGACCAGGAGTAGGCTGGCAGGGTGGTAGCCTCTGATGTTGCTAATGTTGTGAACTGATAGGTGAGGGCCTACCAACTAATGGACCACCCTCCGACCTACTCAGGCCCATGGAACTCCTATGCGAGTAATTAGGTTGTCGCTTGTGAGCTAGCACATGTAGATTGGTATAGAGTCCAATAATATTTGGCCTCACTCTAGACCATGTGAATCTCTTACATGTATCTATCTAGTGGGATAAGCTCCCCAGGTGTTTGTGCCTCCAACTATTATCTCTTGGGAAAACTATAGCTCAATTTACTACCAATAGGTGACCTCTGCATCAAGTTGGGTGTGGAGCTGATCTCTCTCTTGTTTAAACTCATCTCTCTCTTGATGAGCTTGGTCCCACTCCTCTTGGTATGTATCTCACTCATTTGTAACAAGTTGTAACCTTTATTCAAGAACTATTGCCACCTTCTATTATTGTGACACATGTGGTGGTGGCCCCTGAGGTGGACCTTGTGGAATAAGTGATGGTGGCCCCTATGTCAGAACCTTTCCTTGTCCTCTACCAACTCTGTCTCAACCTCTCTTATCCCTTGCACCTTCGACAATTGGATCTATAAACTTGGTGGGTTTGTGCTTTGCAAACCAAGCGTCGTATGTGGGAGTAGTCCCAGGATCATCCGGACCCCCTGAAAATATATCCATGGAAGTGGAACCAAGTGATCAAAATATACAATCACCATTTGTAGAACCATTTGAGTTCTTGACTTTGGTATCTCTCTAAAAGTGTCAGCATAGATAGCCATATAGTCATTGGTTAGAGCATCCTATTGCTCCCCAAACTTCCTAGAAACCCTATCTGGTAAATATCTCTCAATAATATGTGGAGTTTGACCCACTAACCATCGAGTCTATTTGCAGTAAGTAAGATGGTGGTCATCATCATCCCATGGCTCAACCTGTAACTAGGGCCTCCAAGTAAACTCGTTCATATTATCAATGACCCTCCTCCAATAATCCAACTCACCTGTATGATGGTGAGTGGTTATTTTGTTGTACCTATACACAATCAGGTCTCCATCATCTCTATCCCTGTATGCAATGGCTGGTCTGAGCACGAAAATGTGCTCCCATGCCCATATATGTAGAAGTGTAATACTTGTAGACAAGGTAGCTCCTCATTGATATACAACCTGATGCATATTGTGATATAGATGGGCTGATATGCAAGGGCCCCATGCATAAACACCTGCATCCTCCATGATCCTCTCCAAAATGATTCCCCATCCTAGGTTGAATAGTCTAGATCATATGTCTAGAACTAGGAATCTCATAATGAGTCCTGCAATCACTAGGGTAATATCACTAACAATTCCAATGTATCACCGAAGGTTCAATTTTCCACCCTCAAGCTCCATATCCTCTACTCCCAAAACCTGAAACATAGCCTCTAGGCCGAGATCAACATCATAGATAACTTGCTCTCCATAAATGGGTACCTTGAGGATCCTCCAAACATCCTCGAGGGTCACAGTGGCCTCGCCTGTGGGAAGGTGGAATGAAGGAGTCTTTGAATGCTAGTGCTCCACCAAAGCAATCATCAGAGACAAGTGAATCTAAATCTCTAGCATGTAAGCAATAGGATGCAAACTAGTCGCTCCTAGGAAGAGAACATCAATCTCTCTAAGGATGGTAATTTTCTCTAGTATATGTGGTCTTCACTCTCGAGATAGTAGAG
Source organism: Sequoia sempervirens (assembly GCA_007258455.2). Lineage (NCBI taxonomy): Eukaryota > Viridiplantae > Streptophyta > Pinopsida > Cupressales > Cupressaceae > Sequoia > Sequoia sempervirens. Next base: position 73,033 of record VDFB02276238.1, on the reverse strand, counting down.
GACCTAGGGGAACCTGCATGCATAACATGCACAATGTCAATTTTCTAAAAATTTGAAAAAATCTAAGTCAAACTAGCTAGAAAAGAAAATGCGTCTATTTTGTAAAAAATCTCTGTCAAAATCAAAAGCATGGAAATCATACAAAAGCATCACTATTGTGCAATAGAATCATATTGCAAATTTGTCGCTATTATAGAGACACTCTAGTACAAAAGTGAGCCTCTAAAAAGCATCAATGTATCCTACAAAAGAGTCACCCAAATTGTAAAGGCATCACAAAAATTCAAAATCCACACCCATATGTAGAGATGTGACAACCATTACAAAGGTGTCACTATTTGTTGCAAAGGCATCACATCGGGTTGTAGAAGCGTCACACCAAATTGCAATGCCTTTGTTTGTCCTAAATCTAGCCTACCTTTAGCTATCTAGAAATGCGTGCAAGGAAAGTTTATCGAGGTATGTATCGAAGGTGTTGTGTTTGCTGGCCATTGGAACTCATGGACCTCATATGTGAAGTGTACTGCATGAACTGTGTGGACCGTCATCTCTAGTGCTTTGTAAGCTCTAAACTCACAAATCTCACAAGATCTCTAATCTCTCAAAAGAAAATGTGAAAATGAGCTTGAAATTCACCCAAATGAGCATATATGCCTAGCATAACCTAGGGTTTTTCCCCTACAACTCAATTTTCTTGCTTTGCATTTAGAAATGGCAGCTTCATCAACCTCGTAGGAATTATTTTTTGTCCTTCGTTTAGTAGAACTATTCATGTCGCCATGTCGTGAGCTCGATCTGAAAATCAATTTTTTTGCTCAATCCTTCAAGGGGGCAGCATACTAGCATTCCTTCATCCACATGAGCATAGTGGGGTATAAAATAAAATAAAATAAGATTTAAATTTTGATCTGAGCAATATCAGCTCTTTGAAACAATGCAACAGGTACCTCGCTTCAAAGAGGGGCAAAATGTAGACACCTGGAAATGTCCTGAGTATATCACACACTTTGATTTGACTTATTAACACCATTTCTTTCATAATTCACCTATTTCGTCCATTTAATTAAACAATGTTCAATTATTTAGTTAAATTCACCTTTTTCTCCTATTAATTGAATAATTAGATTTATTTGATTAATTCATCACCTTCATACTAATTTCTCCTCATTTGATTAAATAATGTCAAATTATTTAAATAAATACCATATTCTCTCTTTGATTAAATAATTTAAATAATTCACAATTATTTAATTAAAGATCCTAATTCTTCCAACTTGCAAAATTAAATGATTTTCATAAATTGTTTAATTAGCTAATTATTTCTCTAATCCTCCAACTTGCATAAAAAAATATTCTCATAGAATTTTCCCTTTTCAAATTAAAATTCTTCCCTCCATATGAATAATATCTCCAACATATTTCCTAAAATTTAGGGATGTTGTGAATCCTCATGGATTATGGACCCTCGATTAAATCTTTGATCCACATCTTCAAGGATTATTGACCCTTGACCCATTTCTTGATCCACACTCATATCCTCAATTCAATTTCCTCCATTGATTAGCAGTTTAAATCGTCACTATTGATCAATATTTCTAAAATCTATAAATACCAATCCTTTTTAATGAAAAAAGATTCACAACCATAATTGCACCCTTACTCTCTTGAATTCATCGCTCACCTTTGAGCCATTTGAGAGCATTTGTGAATCATCCTCATTCATCAACCAAGAAAATTTTGCAACAACATGGATTAGGAAAATTTGAGCAATCCACATCCATACCACTCTAAGTTTGCACTCAATCCACAATGGAATTGCAGGTTTGCACCATTAATTAGGTTCATTTGCATGAATTTTATTCTAATGATTTTGGAATTGAACCTTTCTTATTATTTTTTACTAATTTTATTGGAGTATGGACTTTTATTAATCAATAGCTTGTTTAATTAGTTTAATTTCATTGTATTTTTTCAATTGAGCTAACATACTTACATGTTCAAATTAGAATTTTAAAATTCAATAAAGCTTGCAAACAAGATTTTAATTCTAGAAGGTTATAAAATATATTTAACAATATTTGAGAGGTTGTTTAACATAAAACAAATCTTCCTACACCATCCAAAGTATGTGTAGTTGCACATAGATAGAATTATGTGGGATTTCAACTTCTCTTTCATTTTTTTGTGTCACAACACTCAAAGGGGATTTCCTCCACCCTCATACACTTTGCTCCTTGGATATTTCAAGGCAATTTTAGTTAGTTGTCAGGAATATTTCTATAAATAAAGAGCATGATTCTCATTTGTAATTAGATTTGGATTTTTGAACTCCACCTTTTGATCCTTGAATGCATTTTTATATCTTATTCCCTATTTTAAATCCTAGAGGAGCCTTAGTTTATGTGTCTAAGAATCTGTTAAATTTTTAATGTATGTAATTGTGTAAACATTTTTGGATATTCAATATGTACACATTATTGTTATCCTCTTTTTGAAAAATTATTTATGGATCAATTAAATTTTACATTTTTATGATCATGCTTTAAATTACTTTTTAGTTGACTATATTTAGCGTGTTCAAAGATTTTTGAGAGATCAATAAGGAAATATTTTCTTTGATGTATCACATCATTTTTTGTCATTTTTTTAAAAATATTTGTTAGAATTAGTCTTAATCTATAATAGATAAGGATCCAACTCTTAATCATAGATATTTTCTTACAATTTAGGTCCCACACTTGTAATATTTTCCATGTTGGTGTTATGTATGACATAGGTTGTTAACCAGACCATCACCTACCCAACACCTACCATTCCCAAAGTTGTTAGATTCGATAGATTTGGATTGGATGTGGAATATTTACCTTTGATAATATTTTAAAACAAAAATACAAAGAAATGAAAATGATTTAGCTTTTATGGATTTGGATTAAAGGGTTTGTATAGGCATTGATGATTGAGACACACCAAACATAGTAACAACCTATAATTAGTCAAGTGGGAGTGTCAATCCATGTGGGATCATAGATATACTATCTATCAAATTATTAGTAGCTAAGGGGTGCCAAATTACATGGTAATCCTCACTCTTGAAGGCCAAAGGCCTTTCCCAAAGGTTAATTCTACCTCTCATCACTTGAAAGTATATGGTTAATAACTCCACGATCTTAACTAATATCTAAGGAACCATAAGAAAGGATGTATGATTGATCTTAAACTAGGATGAATGATGATTTATAGATATCCCCTCGATATAATATGATTGTACATGAGGAAATATTATATAGATGAAAGGAAAGGATATAAAATAGATAGAGAAGACAATAACCCACCATTATCCTTCACTTCCCCAAGGTATAAAGGCCTTGGAAGCTTAGCCCAATTGACAAGATTTTACTTCCAAGAGGTGTGTCTTTCAATTCGTTCCCCTCTTTTTATACCTTTTTGGAATGCTAGAGTTGAGGAGATCTCATTTGGTGATAAAATCCTTAGGAAGGCCTCCTATAAGGATGATACAATCACTTTTGATCACCAAATATTGTATGAAGTGGAAGGGGGAGCATACATGATTGGAGTCCTTGGGATAAAATAAAATGATAAAAGATAAGAGACAAACTCAAGCTTTTGATATCCAAGATCACCTAAAGGTACAAGTAGAGATCATACACTTGATTATGGCCTCACAAATGTACATTCAAGATTATTTCTCATTAAAAAATTGAAGTGTGCCTAGATTAGTGATAAAAATATGTCTTTGATAAACTTTTTTTACAAATGATATGTTATTAGTTTAATATTTTATCTTGGACATGTGCTTATCTACACAATATGATGTTAGATTATAAGGAACAAAAATTAAATGATTAGTGTAGAGGGTTAGGAAATATTAAATACCAAAGATAATGATTACCTATATTGTAGAGGCAAATATGTTGAAGTGAGAGCAAAACTGCTGAAATAGGGTGCATATATGTTGAAGTGTAGATAATTCACCTTAGAATAGAACTAGTAAAGTGTTCAAACATTTTTTGTGACACAAAGTGGATACACTAAGATATGATATAGGTAGATGCTCTAATTCATGATGGAGACACCAAAATATAGGGTAGATACACTGATCTGGAACCTACAAGTGACAAAAATCTTCCAACACATTGAAATGATTAGAAAATAGACATGGGTCCCACTAGGTATTCTAAAAATGTGTACATTAAAATTGAGGCATAAAAGAACAAGTTAAAATAAGTTAACCTATCCTATTCACAATATATGCAACACTTAGATAAAGCATAAGAGTTAGTAAAGCATTGATGAAAAATATAAATTCTCACCAACATCAACATTTGTTGCACCAATTCTATGGTGGTTGTTCTCCAAGATGGTGATATGTGAGTATTATTGCCAACAACATGACATTGCATTCCAAGGAAAGATATAGATTATAGGATGAAGTATTGGATGACTACAATCAGTTTAAGTGATCAGGGACTTAAATTGGTTGAGAGGATTGCGTTGATGAGGAGAGGACAAGTGTTTCCACTTGGTGAGAATAAATGGGTCCAATATTGAAGGAGAATCAATAGTTGAGAATTTCCTTGGAGAAAGTGGATGGTTAATATGGAAAGGGTACTTTGGAGTACCTTAGGAGTATGAGTGATTCCTTGACCCATGTGGCATGTATTAAGGCCTATTTCACATATACAAAGACCCATACCTTGTGTACAAAGTCCCATGCCTATGCACACTTTTGGAAGCTGTACATGATTTGAGGGGGTTCAATCAAGGTTAGGAATGTGCAAATGAGGGATTAGTGGGTTGATTGGTTTTAGTCCACTTAATGAAAAGTGGATAAAATAGAAAAACAAATAAATAGGTATATTTATTCAATTTTAGGATGAGGATGGGAGACTTAGGTAAATAAATAATTGGATTTATTTACCTAAATTAGACTATAGAAGATAGATGACTAGTGATTTTAGGCTATGAATAGGGTCAAGTGAATAGTGATTACTAGTGGACGAATATTATTTAATTAATAAGGGGATGGAAATAAGGTAATTAATTGAATAAATAGCGATTTATTCAATTAATTATAGAGGAAACGGTCTGGTTATTAGCTAAAGTGAATAATGTGTCAATTTTAGGTGTCTACATTTTACCCTCCTTTGAAGTGGTGTTATGAGGTAACATCATTTCAAACAATAAAAAATACATTTGGTGAGAATAGAATGATTAAATTAGGGAAGATGTCCCAGTCATTGAGAGGAGGAGTGACTAGGAGGAAGGAGTATAAATATGATGATTCCCCTTGAGACGACATGTGGGTTGGGAGAACACAAGTGCGCTCTTGAAATGGATGAAACGATAGATGATAGATGAGGATAGAGAATGCAAGAGGATAGGATAGAAGAGGTTAGAGGATGGGTGATGAAAGGGATGAAGAGATGGGAAGGGAATGATTTATGTTAAATATTATCTTAAGAACTCTTTATTTGATATTGCACTAGATATTATGCACCAAGGTATAAAAGACTAGGGCGACAATGTGTCATGTAATGAAAAGATGAGTCACAATCAACCCTATGTAATATAGCACCATGATATGGAAGACCATGATATAGTTTTGGTAGTTAGGTTACAAGGACCAATAGAGATAAAATAAAATTGATGATGCACAAAAAAAAAAGAAACTATGTACAAAATGATACAAAAATAAAAATGATTTTTCCTTGGTTAAGTTGAAAAGCTAAGATTTTTTGAGGATGGGGAGTGTTGTTGACATGGGAATGATATATATCCTAAAAAAATATAATTATTGGGAATGATATATGTTGATGGTGATTGGATTTTAATCAATGCATGTGGTGAGGCCAAGAACAATACCAAGGATGCAATTGGATGGTTTTCTTATATTGCTTAGTTGGATTGCATTAATTATGATCTATTTGCAATGTTGAATTGCTAAAAGTGTTGAAATACTAGGAGTGATTGCATTAGAGTGCATGGTGGTAGCTTGGAAGTTTATACCAATTATAATGGGAAAGCTAAGAGATTAGGGATTAGGGGATGAGAGGATGTAGGGAGATAAAAGGATTTTGATAGTAGATGGAAGGAGATGGGGGATTCATGTTGGGTGAATTGAGGGGTTTTGATGTGGTCTCTCCAAAGACTACATAATTTAGGATTACATGCCTAACTCTAGTTCTGTCATGTATGATAAGGTCATGGGATGCACATGGTTTGAGTTCAAGAAAGAGTGTGTTAGTCACTAATAAAAATAGGGGATATGATGATTGTGTATAAATGGTTTTTGGATGGAAAATTTGGAGGAAACATGATTATAAGGAGTATAAATATTATGGAGGAATAATATAGAAATATGGGAGGAGATAGGGGATGAAAACTTGAGGAGGTTTTTCATAGGAAGAAGATGGTACACACTAGATGTAGTGTAAGGGATGTGCTAAAATGATTGTGGAAAAGTCTACCAAAAATATAGGAAACGGTAGGGGAGGATTTAAAAAATTAGGGGGATAGATTGATGGTTGAAGATAGTAAAATATTTATGGATGGATGATAGGGAGGATAAGGGGATGAACCTTGATGAGGTGGTATGAGGGATAACTTGATGGTTAAAGGTAGTAAAAAAATTATGGATGGAGGACACACAAAGAGGGTAAGGTGATGGGGAAACATGGGGGGTAGCTTGATTTATGGAGAAAGGATGTGCAATAGGAATGGATTGTAGAGAAATTAAGGTTTGTATTATCTAAAGCATGTGTAGATTTTTTAACCCTATCCTTATTAAGATTAAAAGGAGGGTGGAGGGATGGGAGATGATGGTATGTAATGGGTAGAAGTGGATATGAAATATAGGTAGATGGGATGAAGGAGATATGCATGATGGAGTGGACGAAGCTTGGCCCAAGTGTAGAGTGAAAGTAGATAGGGGGATTACACATGACACTTGTTTGCTAGCTTTTCACCTTTTGATTGATTATTTTTCTTTACTTTTCCATTTTTTATTTTTCCATTTTTATTTTATTTTTTTATTTTAGGATATGGTGGATGAAGGTGGATAATGACACGAATGGATTAGGAAGATATTCAATGGGGGATGCTGGTGAGAAAAGGAATTAAGCAACTATTTCCATACTAAAGTAATAGTAGACCATTTAGGATGACCATGAGATGTTGGTAGGAACCTTGTGAATTGGAAGGTGAGCTTCTCCAAATGAGGAATACAATGTCATTTGGGATGAGAGAGGATATTGAAGATGAAAATGGAGTGGAAGGAAGGTTGGATGGAGGGTAGGTGGATTACACAAAGGTGTGGATTAAGGGCATGTGGTGGTAGATGGAGGTTCGATGGAAAACATGTGGATGAAAGGTGGGAAGGTAGCATTATGAGGAAATGTTGTTAGGACAAACATTGGAACACAATTTGATGGATGTTTAGATGGGGGAGTTGGGATGATGGATATTGGGATGTAAGGACCCAAAATGGATTTAGGAGATGATACATGACTTAGGATAGTGGATTTTTGGTCATATGGGGCCAAAAAGGAGATGGAAGATGGAAGATGCTTGGATGGAAGATGGGAGGATTTGGGAGTGTTTAGAGTAGTGGATTTGGATGTTGATTTAGATTTTTACATTTGGATGTGTTGATTATTTTTTATTTGGGATCCATATAATTCTTCTTGTTTTTTTTTTTCTTGGTGGGGCCTTTGTGGCCACTTGGATTTATTTGGATTTTGGATTAGATTTTTCTTTGCTTTGACATGTCATTTTATTATGACACATTGATCCTTAGGATTTTGTGCATTCATTACTTTGGATATTTAATGAATTTTTATTCAACATCCAAATTGCTTCACATGAAATGGTATGGGTGCATGAGGATGGATGATGTGGGTAGTGTATGGAAGGGGTGATGGAGGGAACTTGTTGGAAATTGTTCAATGATATATGTGTTTGTTGATCCTGATTAAGGAATGGAAAAAATGGATTGGCAACATTTAGGATAATAGATTTTGGGATGTAAGGACCCAAAATCGATGGGGAAGATGAAGGACAAAATTTAGGACACAAGAAACCAAAATGGATTTAATAGATGGAGGAGGGATAGTGATAAAATTTTTGGATTGTTAGGATGAAGGATTGGGTACTGGTGTGAATGGGGTTATTTTTTAACTAGTTATTAGTGAGGACCCATTCACATTATTATAAGTTTACTTAGGAGTCAAGTTTCCTAGTTGTCATTTCTAGAATTTAGTTATAATGGGGCCATGTCTCATTATTTACTTTTAGTTATCGAGGCATTTAATAATTCTCTCATACATTTAATATTTGCATTAAGAATTTAATGCTTGTGTCCTAGGTTGTTATGACTTAGTTGTCTCATGTGATATGATTAAGACACTTTTCATGATCTTGTCTAATCCTATCTCACTTCTTGCCTATATAAGCAAGGCTTCATATGTACATTTATTCATCCAAAACTTAGTTGGGTTTTGTGTAACTCTAATATATCATTGCAATCTTGAGTATTACATATTGGCCACATCTTTCACCCATTGTTACAATTTCATGTTCTTTCTTTTCCCTCTCGTGGAAGGTTGTTGTTGGTTTTTGTAGATGATCCTGGAGGCTTGAGTCCTTGAGTGACTCTAACATGTTCTATGAGCTATATCAGAGCTATATCTTAACTCCTATAGTGGGATGGTGATGAACATTTTGGAGGAATGATGGGAGACACCTATTGTAGGTTTGGAAGAAGCTTCCTTAGGATGATCAAAGGTTGTTCCAACATTTTTATATTGGGTACCTTGAGGTGTGTACCTAAGGCCTTGTGAATGTGGATTTTTTGATATGAATGGGATCCAAGATTCCTTGCTCATGAAGGCCTAAGTTGTTTCCTTAATATTTCATGATATTGATCATTCATTTGGAAACATGATGTTGATTGTTTTAGAAACAAGACATAAATCCATTTGGAGAGGGAGGTGGATTGGTGGTGGATATTTTTTGTTCTTCTACTAAAAACAAACTAGTCATGTGAGTAAAGGTAAGGGACCCTAAGGGATACAATGATGATTTTAGGATGGTTTGGATAGACAAGGATCATGAAAGGGATTAGATGAGAGGTTATGGTATTGATTAGGATGGGGTGATGTTTCAACATGCTTTGGAACGATTTATCGGTATGTGTGGATGTGCATTGATGTTAGAGTAGGGGAGAGGTGTTTAGCATATAATTGGGTAGATAAATGGATGATGGTTTGATATTGGGATTGGGAACAAATGGTTTCAATGAGGGGGATGGTGTTAGAATTTGGGACATGGGGTTAATATTTTGGATTGGAATGATAAGTGTTGGATGGGTGATGGATTCATTAATGATGCACATAGATGGTTTTGAATTAGTGGGGTGAACATTTGATATTTGTGTTTAGTACTTGAGGAACTTAGAAAATAAGGACTTGGATGGTTTAGGATTAGATAAAGGATTAGTATTAAATTGAGGATAAGGTGTATGGATTAGAGGATGATGGGTGAAGTTGCTTGGATTAGGGGTGGATGCACTATGAAACTCATTTGGAGATAGGGGTTGGGATATGTATGGGGGATAAAATGGAGTTCCCTTGTCAAAGGTGTCATAAGATTGACTAATAAATGTGCATTAAGGAGTCACAGGGTAGCTTGTTTTAGCCAATTCTTAGTCAAGAGGCATTTGATTATGGATGGGTAAGTGGGGAAGCTGGGGGAAAGCTTGCTAATGATGATGGAATCAAAGGTGTTTATTGTGTTCTTGTCTTGATCAACAAGATTATCATCATCATCAATTCAAAGGGATTTTTGGATGGTTATGATAAGGGACTCTTCAAAACAAAATAGATTCATGATTAACATAATTTTATAAACCATACTAATGAGACTTTGGATGACTTGATGACCTTGGATTTTGAAGGCTTGGACCTTAAGATCTTCTTTGATATACAAATGATTCTAAATTTTAAGTTAGGGGAAGGTAACTTGATTTTGATGGACTCTACATATTAGTTAGGTCAAATCAAGGTCAAGGATGTATAACCAAAATAAGATATGATGTAAGTGGATGTGCTAATTCATGGTAGAAACACTGAAATACACAATTGATACACTAATCAATAACCTACAATTGATAAAAATATTTCAACATATGGAAATGATTAGAAAGGGATGAGGGTCCTATTGCCAAAAATGTGTACATTAATATTAGAGGATACAAAAAAAATTTAAAATAAGTTAATCTATTTTACTATAATATATGCAACACTCAAATTAAGCATATGAGCTAGAAAAACATTTATGAAAACAAATATAAATTATCACAATCACCAACCCTATTGCACCAAGTCTATGGTGTTTGTGCTCCAAGATGATGATATGTGAGTGTTCTTACCAACATCTTATCACTATATTCCAAGGAAAGATATAAATGGCATGGGTTGTATTTAGTTTATAGATTTTTGGATGAAGAATTGGATGATAATGATCAATTTGAGGGATCGATGGCTCAAATTGGTTGAAAAGATTAGATTGATGAGGAGATGAGAGTGTCTCCGCTTGGTTGGTGAGGATGAAAGGATCCAAGATTCAAGGGGAATTAATGGTTGAGGATTCGCTTGTAGAAAGTGGATGACCAAGATGGAAAGGGTACTTTGACGTACCTTAGGAGTATGTGTAAGTCCTTAACCCATGTGATATGTACTAAGGGTCATGCCATATGTACAAAGACCCATACCTTTTGTACAAAGACCAATGCCTATGTACACTTCCGGAGGATGTATATGATTTAAAGGGGTTTTGACCAAGGTTAGGAATGTGCAAGTTATGGATTAGTGGGTTAATTGGTTTTAGCCTGCCTAATGAAAAGTGGATAAAATATGCAATTAAATAAATAATCATATTTATTTAATCTTTGGGATGAGGGTGGGAGACTTAGGTAAATGAATATTTCATTTTATTTACCTAAGGTGGACTATAGAAGGACGGTTAATGATTTTAGGCTAGGAATAACGTCAAATGAATAATGACGAATAGTGATTTTATTCATTAAATAATACAATATTATTTAATTAATAAGGGGATGGAAATTATAGGGGTTGGGGCCCTAGCTCGGTTGGTTAAATCTTTCCTGTTGCAGGAGGTTGGTCACGAGGTCTAGTCTCCCCCACCCCCGTGGTACCGGAGGGCATGTCACGCCAGCGCTGCCGGTCACGTTAAAAAGTTTACCAAGTGCACTATAGTTTATAGGGGGTCATGCTACCCGATTCCTGTAGTCTAAAAAAGGGGGGGGGATGGAAATTATATAATTAATCAAATAAATAGGATTTATTCAATCAATTATAGAGGAAATAGTCAGATATCAGTTGAAATGATAATGTGTCAATTTGAGGTGTCTATAGATTGATATATTTTTCTTTTCTTTATTGTTCTATTTTTCGTGGTCCAACCAGAGATTCTTTTTTAGTTTTCCCTTGAAATGGTTACTTATATCTATTTTGAGATATTTTTAGAGTTTTGTTGGAGCTTGTTTCTAGTTTGTATCATGTATTGATGTTCTATATTGCTTATCCCACTATGGAGTCTTCTTTGAATGTATAATCACATATTTAGATTATACTTTTGTTATATTGTAATAAAATTATGATTTTTTTCTAGGAAAAAAGCTAGTCTATACAAGTGGCATATTCTAGTGTGAATCTGGTTGATGAAATCACCATATCCCAATCCTATTATCACTCATCCCCAATAGATTGATCTTGATCCCTAGATCCCCCATTTATCATCCTAGATTAGATATATGGATGTGGATTTGACTCATGTCTTTTTTGCAATTCCAAATCTAAACCTTAAAATTTTAAAATCAAATTCAAAATAAATCTTGTTGACTCCCTTCTACTAGATATTGTCAACCGACCTAGTGCATTTGTGTTGATTTGTGTTTATTTGTAATATTTAAAGACATTCATTCAATCATTTGAGATTATCTAGGAGTTATTAAGTGTAATCATATAATCATCATGGAACATTTATGAGAACATCATAGTAACATTATTAAAGCATTACATCAACATACATCATCCAAAGTTTGGTGCATGCTTGCTTGTTGTCTTTGCATCTTTTTCGTAGTCATAAATCTAGTCTGCTACTAGTTTGACTATAGAGAACACAACCCTCGTAATTCAACATTTTTTTCCAAAGGCATTCCTGAACACCACTAGTCCTTACATAGATTTAGATATTAAAATGTCAAGTTGAATGAATTCCAATAGTCCACTTTCTACATATTAGTCCCATGGGTATATTTTTTAGTTCATGTGCCAATTTAGTTTTGCAATGGTAAAAATCAAGTTTGTAGGTGCCAAGATTAGGTACACATGCATATGTTTAAACCATATCATATTAGAGTCAATTTATTGATTTTGAAATTATCAACCTAAATGAACCTCAAAAATCTAGCATTATCCTAAACAATTTTTTACATCCTCTTCGTCCAGCTTCAAAATATAACTAAATATTACAATTTATTTCAATATTTATTATTTTTCTAATCCCAACTCTAAATCTCAAACTTTTATTATTGTTTAATTATTTATTTTGTAAAAACATTTTTATTATAATACTAAAGACACTAGGAACATAGCGAGCACAACATTGGAGAAAATAATAGCCCCATAAAGGCGGCATGATAAAAAGTCCATTAATTTTTCATTACATTTCTTCATCCTACAAAAAGTTAAATTACATTTTTTGCAGTATAAACCCGGCCAACTGAAGAACCAGCTATGTTAACCATCTGTTAGGAGAATTGTTTATTTATGTTCTTCCGAATAAAATCAGCGTGCGTAGAACATCGTCCAGATATACTGCAATTCTTTAACAGAAGGAATTCAATAAACTCAAATTATAGAGAGTAATAACACGCTTTCCGTCTTGTTCTCCTCCAATTTTATTAGTTTAATTTGGCAAAAAAAATTTGCTCAATTCATAAATTTGTCCAGTTTGTTTAAATTGTAAGTACACAATGTTTCTAAATCAGCCCAAGGAGTGGATTTGGCTCCGAAGAATAAGACCCTTAATTTTTATCATAGTTTTAGTTACTGATTGAATGCAAACTGTGAACTGACAGTAATTTGGTCCTGTTTGGTGCAAGAAGGGTGGAAAGATGGGTCAGAGAACTGTAGGAACACATATTTTGTTGGTTCTGTTTTGTTTCTCGAGCGTCTGTAGCGCTGATGATGGTTTTGTACGTGTGGGTCTGAAGAAAAAACCACTGGACCGCAGAAGTCTAACTGATGGCAGACTTACAGGAAAAAAATATGACTTTGTGTATGCAAATATTCAGAAGTTTAGTCTGCAAGAAGGTCGAGAGTTCGATTCTGACAATGGTGATTACGTGTATTTGAAGAATTACTTGGATGCACAATACTATGGCGAGATTGGCATCGGAACCCCACCTCAGAAGTTTACTGTTATTTTTGACACGGGCAGCTCCAATCTTTGGGTGCCTTCGTCTAAATGCCACTTCTCGGTGAGAATTACCAGTTTAATTAATTGATTAATTTTGGTGAGCTTCCAGATTTTGCGGTGTGATTAGTAAAGTAGCATTTCAGTAGGTTTTGATTTGTGAAAAATAACCTCATGATCAAGCAGGAGCCGTAAGTTAGTTTATTTTATAGCAAGATTATTTCTTGTCAAATTTTTGTTTAAAAGTCTGAAGTTAAGATTTCTTTGCACTACATTTTGGTGTCAAATCTTTCGGTAATTATGGTTAGTTTCATTACATTCAAATTCTGAATTATGGGAAATTGATGGCTGTTTGGATAGTGAAATTAGCTCTCTTAATTGAAATATCTTGTCTTAAAATATTTAGAAGGATTATTTAAATTAAAGAGGATTTTGTGGTTATTTTTGTAACAATGATTAACAATGATTTTATAGTGCAGCTAGCTTGCTATTTTCATTCAAGATACAAGTCATCAAAGTCAAGCACATACCAAGAAGATGGTATTCTACTTCAAACCCTTAGCCTCACTTAGTTTTGTCTACTTACATGGGATATTAAGGAAGTTGCTAAACAATTAATATATATCATTTGTTGGTCATGAAGGAGAATCCTGTGAGATCGAATATGGTAGTGGATCAATATCCGGTTTCTTAAGTAAAGATGATGTCACAGTTGGGAAACTTGTTGTGAAACATCAGGTTAGTAATTTTTGGATGTTAAGGCTTCCTAGTTGGATATCAAAGATCTTTTCTCATCAACTTAATCTGGAATTTATGTACAAATGGGTTCTTTCATGGTGCAGGTCTTTACTGAGACAACACATGAACCGGGGTTGACATTTTTGTTGTCTAAGTTTGATGGCATTCTTGGGCTTGGTTTCCAAGAAATTGCTGTCGATAATGTTGTTCCAGTCTGGTTAGTGTTGATAGCCTTCATTCTATAATATCAACTTCTTGATTGGATGCAATCTCCTAAGCTTCTCCTATAAAAAGCATGCACAAAATTTAGTTATAACTTGTCATGAGGGCTTTCAAGGGTTGCCTAAGCTGATCTTTCTTGGTAAAGAAATCGTAGCAATTTTTTAGCACTTCGATAAGTAAATTGAGAACATTAGTCTTTTCCCTTTGGAGGACCTCTTATGGGACATAGAGGAAATACGGTAAGTTTTTGAACTGAAGACAAACTCATAGAACAATCCCTAGGCTCCTTGTTGATGTTAAATTTTAATTTGCATTAAGTGACTTTCTGTAAAGAACAAATTACTATCAGATCAATTTAATCTACACTTTGATAAGGCAATATTTATACAGCCTTGTTCTTTGCTTTTTTTCAGACAATAACTTTTTCATTATCATTTAAAGAAATGCACTTCCATACTTAATTTTAGCTCAAATATTATTCTCTTTCTCACATTTAGTTCAAATATTCTTCTCCTCTTCTCAACAGGTACAACATGGTAAACCAAAGCCTTGTCAAAGAACTAGTCTTCTCTTTTTGGATGAACAGGAATGCAGATGAAGAAGAAGGAGGAGAGATAGTATTTGGAGGTGTCAACAGTAAACACTTCAAGGGTAAACATACATTTGTGCCTGTTACACAACAGGGTTACTGGCAGGTAGATTATAGAATGAACTTGAGTTTTCATGCTCTCTTTTAAGAAGTGCTTTTATATGCATGTTCTTGTTATTCACTATGACTAAACTATCCGACTTTTCTAACTTATTCTTACTATTTCTTTCAGTTTGATATGGGAGATTTTCTCATTGGCAATGAATCAACAGGTGAAATATCTTCCCAAGACTTTCAGTGTTGTTTGATCAAGTGGTAAATCTAATTAAATGATGTTTTAAAAAATAGACGATTTTTCTTACAGGCTTTTGTGCTGGAGGCTGTGCTGCTATTGTAGACTCTGGAACTTCTCTGTTGGCTGGACCATCAGTATATCTGCCTACCTTCCCAACTTTTTGAAGATTAATATGAATGTTATTGCTTATTTCCAAGCTTTGTACCAAATGAATTTTCACAACATTGACTTTTTTGAATGTGTATCATTGTTTGTGTAAAGTGTACCTTCCAAAGAGAAAGCTGGAATATTCAATAACATATTTAGCTTGATAAGGAAATCTGAGAGGAAAATAACATTGCCTGAATGGGAGAAATATTGCACAGGATAAACTGTGGTATAAAATATCAAAGCTCACTGACACTAACAATCTCCTGGCAGAATGGTTGCTGCTGCTCTTGTGTGCAGTGGCACAGCTACAAGCCCTAAGAATTAAGGCATTCTTCCCACATTTTTCTAATGCCACTGCAGTTTCATCTAGCTCTGTTTCTCTGCCAATCTCTTATGCATTTGTAGTTTCACTCCAGAATCATGCTCTGCAGAAATCTACCAGCCTTGCTTGTTCTGCTTCTAAGTTCTAAGTGTTCTTCTTCCTTCATCTGTCTGTAGGTTGCATTGGAGGGTTGGATCTACAGTTTGGGCATGGTTGTTTCTCTTTTGTACTTGCTGCTCTCGCTTTTGTGCTCACTTTTGGGGATTTATTGATGGCTCAGGGTGCTGCTTCATTGAAAGAGTTGTTTCCCCCAACTTGGGTGGGCCTCTAGCATCTGTTGTTTTGGCTGGCATGGATGTCCTTGTCACTTTGCCTGTCTTTTCTCCTTCCCTTGCAATGTTAAATCAGGCTCCACTTTCAGCCTCTCCCACAGCAATTGCTACTGCTGATAATATCCATATTCATGACAGTAGTTGTCCTTCTTTGTCCTTCTTCAGAGAAGGAGGCTCCTAAATGCCTTATTCTTGAGATGGGTCCAAAAATCTTTGAGGCAGAAGAATATTATTCAGAGTTGGTACTTATCTGTAAGCTCCATAAATTTTGGTTGAGTCTCGGTGATCTCCATGCTTGGATGACTATTACTTGGAAGCCTTTCCTTACAGAAGATCTCGTCATTTACATGTGTGCATGGGAATTCTCTCTAGCAGTTTGTAGCTTAGGAGATAACCAGGAGTATATTCTCCAGGCTAGCCTTTGCTTTTATGGTAGAGCTTCTCTCCTTCTGAAGATGCAATTTCTTATGTTTAATCCTTCTGCAGAAACTTTTTCTGTGTTGACAACTAGGAGGTATTTTCTGCAGTGTGTCAAATTTTGATATTTATATATCATGCAGTTAAATGCTGATTTAAATATCATAATTTTTCTCTGTTGACAATCTAGGTCAAGCTTCCTAATCTCCTTCTACAGTATTGGCATCTCTTTTGTTGAACTACTATTGGCAATACCTTGGGCAAGCTCTATTGAGACTAAGACAACTTCCTGTTTGCACTCCACTTTTGCTTAGCTGCATATTGAGATGGATAGTTCTATGGATTTTTCTGAGAATATTGGTCTTAAAGTTGGAGATCAACTTTGAAAGCAACCTTTGGATCAGTAGGGGTTGGTTTTTAGATAGAGGTCTTTCTTTGGCCTGGGTCATGCAGTGGTGGCCTGTCCAAGACCTCAAAAGCATTTTGGAGCTGCTTCATGGTAGAAATATTTTGATCCTTGGCTTAAGTTTATATTGGCTTGCTGTATTTCCCTTGTTAAGGGTTCTCCTTCTCCCCCTGAATTGTCCAAAATCTAAGGATGTCTCCTCCCGGTGCTTCTTCAATGGTAACATCTTCTGCTCCAGTGTCTAGCTTCTCCTTGTTGGAGGTGGTTTATTCCCCTGGATTTCACTCCCTTGGTGTCCAACCAGGCACTGTTTCCCTTGAATGAAGGTTCCTGTTCATCCCTTTTGTAGTGTCCCTGCCAATAAATTTTAATAAAATTGCAAATTTTCTGATTTCTTACTTGTGGACATTTCTTACTTCTGGGCATCAGACTGAAGAGCAGATTAAGAGCTGATCATTCATGATTGTTGGCATCATTCTCTTGAAGGTATGGCCTGCTTTTTCAAACATCTACAGCAGCAAAGTGTCGCACCTTTGAGGAGGGGCGATTTGGTTGTGAAGGGCATAAAAAAAATCTGAATTAAATCATAGAGGGGGTGCCTAGGACCCTAGACTACAGCCGCATCAAGTTTGAGCAAAAAGGCAGCTTCTTGGAGGAGAAACGAATTTCTGAAGGTTGCTGAAAGGTTGCTTTTTGGGCTACAAATTGAGGACAGCAGCTGCATGTTTATGATTTGTCTCGGGTATGCTTGTATATTGTTCTCTTTGCAAGTATTCAATAAATTAAGACATTTTTGGGAGCTGCAAATTAGTTTTAGTTTCTATCATTTCATTTCCAACGTTCTCTTTATTTGCAAAAAGGCACAAAAGCAGAAAAAACCTTCATAAAACACAAAAAAATTACAAACCAAAACAAGCACTGAAAACTAGGGCACAAAGTGTTCTTACATGATATGAGAGCTGTGTGTAGAAATACACAAGGGTTTCAGTCATTTCTAGTATTGGAGAACGAAAACTCTTCAGTGTTTATGCAATCTTGAGGCTGTGAAAGACTAGCTGAATCATTACTTGAGGAGAGCTTCATTTTGGAGTTCTATTTGTGCTTAAAGGTGAAAGATATCATCAAGGGTTTGAAGATTAATGAAGAATAATTAATTGCAGACCTGTAGCTTCATTCTTGGCAGCCATTTATATCAGATTTCAAGCATTATTGAGCAGATTGAAGGCATATCTTCAAGGGTTTGAACCTAGATTTTCAAGAGAAGGTATTTAAGCTAAGTGGCTGCATCTATTAGCTTAATTGGCACCGAATATCAGACTTGAATCACCTACAGTGTGAATGGTAAAAGCATTCTGTCTATTAACATGAAAAAGATTACAATATATAGAAACTACAAAAGACTGTAGTCATTTAATGAACTAACCAACTCTACCTACTTGATACTGTAGAAACAGTATATAAAACTAAACTAAACTAATAATATAATATTGACCATTAATACATAAGAATATAATATTCTAACACCTTCCCTTAATGGTCAACCTATCAAGTACACCATTGCCCCCTGAATTTGACAAACTTATCCGAGCTTAGAGACTTGGTGAGAATATCTGCAGTTTGATCCACTGTCGGAACATACTACAACTGAATTGATTTGTCTTCTACCAGCTTGCGGATGTAGTGACAATGAAGCTCAATATGCTTGGTATGTTCATGGAAGATTGGATTTTTGACTAGTTTGAGCACCCCTTGATTATCAGCGTACAAGGGAGAAGGTCTTGCTTGTGACATGTGCATGTCAGAAAGCAGCCTGCAGAGCCAAACTACCTCACATGCTGCTTTAACAGTTCCACAATATTCATCTTCAGTCAAGGAAAGAACCACTGCCTGTTGCTTCTTGCTGGTCCATGTTACAACACTTGTACCCACACTGAATACATACCCAGAAGTGGATTTTTTGTCATCCACTGAACTTGCCCAATCAGAGTCTATATAACCAATCAACTTTGGATCCTTGCATCTGCCATACATAATGCCATAGTTTGAAGTTCCCTTAACATATCTTAGCATTCGCTTCGTTGCAATCCAATGATCAGCTTTTGGAGCTATCATGAAGCGATAAATGTAGCTCACTACAAAACTAATGTCAGGTCTAGTGGTAGTGAGATAGATGAGACTGCCTACTAGTTGTTTGAATGTCGTTTTATCGATCGGAGGTGAATCAGAGTTGGCTAACAACTTCAACCCCTTCTCCATAGGTGTGGACGCAGGTTTGTAGTCCTACATCCAAAATTTGTCAAGCAAACTTCTGGCATATTTAGATTGAGAGATAAAGATGCCACCAACAGTCTGCCAAACCTCAATACCCAAACAATAATGGAGAAGCCCCATATCTATCATGTCAAAAGCCTGACACAAATCCTGTTTGATTGTTGCAATCAAATGTGTTGAACTGCCAGCAATGATCAAGTCATCAACATAGATAACAAGAAAAAAAAAATCATAACCAGAGTGCTTGACATATAGATTACTATCAGAAGGGTTGCGCTGAAAACCATGATCAACCAAGTACTGATCAATCTTTATGTACCTTGCACGGGGAGCCTGTTTTAGTCCATAAAGTGCTTTCACGAGCCTACATACCTGATGTTCTTTTCCGACAACCTTGAAACCAGGAGGCTGTGTCATGTAGACTTCTTCCTGCAACTCACCTTTGAGGAAGGCACTCTTGACATCCATCTGATGAACCGTCCATCCAAATTGGGCTGCAATAGTGAGAAGAAGACGAATTGTGCTCATCTTGGCAGTAGGAGCAAAAGTCTCCTTATAGTCAATGCCCTCCCGCTGTGTGAATCCTCGAGCAACTAATCTAGCCTTGTATTTATCCAAAGTACCATCTGCATGATAGTTGACCTTATAAACCCATTTGCAATTGATAGGTTTCTTCCCAGGAGGAAGATCAGAAAGAACCCAAGTGTGATTCTTCAGAAGACTATGATATTCGGTCTCTATAGCCTTTTCCCACTTTGGAATTCCTTTAGCGTCTAAATATGTATGATGCTCATAGATGTTGTGGATGTTGGCCATAAGAGCAAAATTGACTGTGTTTTGCTACTTGCTCTTTCTACGACTGATCTGCCCTCAATGAGTTCATCATCATGAAGATCTCCAATAGTCTTGAGCCACCACTTAGGCCGACGAGTAGAAGTACCAACATCTAAAATAGGAGAAACATCTCTTGGGATTTTTGGAACAAAATCATTTGGATGTGAGTCCTGAGGAAAATTAAGTGGTGCTATATCATGACTGGTAGACTCCTCATCTTCAGAGTCAAAATGCTCTGAAGCCCTCCCATCAGGGGAACCAAGAGGAAGACGAACACCCTCATCAGAAACCTGCATGGGCTGATCCGCAGGACTGGTAGTAGGAACAAATGGACCAGTAGTCTCATCAATCACAACATCACGACTAAATATGAGATGATTTGTCTCCACATCAATCAACCTGTATGCCTTGTGATTGTCGCTGTAACCAGTAAACATAAGTGTTTGACTCTTGGAGTCCAACTTGGAACGCTTGGCTTCTGGAATCCATACATGAGCTGTAGAACCGAAGACTTTCAGATGGCCTGTGTAGGTGACCGATTCAGGAGGTAGATTGCAGTATAAACTGCTTCAGCTTGGTATTTCTAAGGTACATTTTTGTACTTCAACATAGAACAAGCCATTTCGGTAATGGTGCGATTTCTACATTCAACAACACCATTTTGCTGAGGGGTGTATGGTGTGGTAAGTTGGCGCTTAATGCCGTGTGCAGCACAAAAAGTAGAGAAGTCAACTAAACAAAACTCCCCCCCAATATCTGACCTTAGAGTGACAATTTGAGAACTTGATTCTTTCTCAACTAGAGCCTTATATTGCTGAAATGTACTGAACACATCTAATTTATGTTTGAGAAAATACACCCACATTTTCCTACTAAAATTATCAACAAATAATAAAAAGTACTTGGACCCAGTAACAGATGGAGTGTTCATTGGTCCACATACATCAGCGTGAACCAATTGAAGTACCTTGGAAGCTCGCCAAGAATCACCATCTGAGAATGGTGTTCAATGCTGCCTCTTAGCTTGACAGGCTCCACAAACTCCATGATTTTGAGTTTGGATTTCAAGTAGACCAGCAACCAAACCCTCCTGAGATAGTTGAGAGAGATAGTGCACATTCGAGTGCCCATAACACTGATGCCAAAGTTTGCTGATGGAAGTACTCCTGGCTGCCAGAGCGTGCTCTTGAGAATCACCAGAATCAACAAGTCTATATAGACCATGATCCTCAAGTCCCATAGCGATTGTAGTACAAGTCTCCCTATCAACGATGCTGCAGGTGGACAAACTGAAAACAACATCCAATTGGGGAGAATGTCGCATGATTTGACTAACTGAGAGAAGGTTATGTTCCATGCCTGGAACATAGCAAACATAAAGAAAGAGTAAATTTCTTCCTCTTGAGTGAATCTAGACAGTTCCCTTAACAACAACTGCGTACTCTTCACCTCCAAAAATGACAAAATCAGAGAATGGTTCGAATTTTGTGAACCAATCCCGATAATGAGTAAAATGCCGCAAAGCCCCAAAATCAATATACCAAGCAAAAGATTGTACTGGATTTGTTGTTTGCTTGGCCATAAACGCATAGAATGTAGATTCTTTTTGCTCAGTGTGCCCTATGACATTTGCCTTTTGTTGAGACCCTTCTTGCTTCTTTTGTTCGAAAGCCAATCGAACTCGACAATTAGCTTTCATGTGACCATACTTATGGCTGTAATTGCACTGAACGTTCTTCTTGTTGTTGTCCTGAGAAGAACCAGAGCTTTTTAGCTGAGAAGTTTGCGCCTTCCCTTTGTTCTTAGCAGAAGATTTGGTAGAGAACGCTTGCTCTATGGAGGTGGAACTGGTACTGCTGCCAAACTGTTGTCTCCAGCGATCCTGTTGCAAGAGGATAGTACATAGCTTCAGAAACTTTAGATCAACATTAGCAGATGTAATGTTGAGAGTCCTGATGAAATGCTCATAAGACTAGACTTTTCAGAGTGTCACTACCATGTCCTCTTCCTCCATCGTTTGACCAATAGCTTCTAGCTGGTCACGAATGTCCTTTATCTTTGTTAGATGCTCCTAGAGAGGGGTCTTCTCGTCCATCATTATCGAAAAGAGCATGTTCTTAAGGAAGAATGTATGACTCTTATATGATATTTCATGGAGATCCTTCAGGTATGTCTAGACTTCAACAACTATTTTGCTTGACGACATTTGTGGCAGCTGGTCGTCAGTGACTGAAAGCTTGATGAGCATGATAGCTTCTTGGTTGCGCTCATCCCATTTGTCCTGATCTTTTTTGGCTACAGTGGAACGGGTTGAGTTCCCCAAAACGACCTGATCAAGACACCGATATTCAAAGACTGTAATCATGCGCTGCTTCTAGGTGTTGTAATTCTTCCCGTTGAACTTCTGGCTACTTTCAAGCATTATATTTGTCAGAGATGCCATCACATACCCTGAAGTCAAACTGGTGAAGGCAAAACGAAAACAAAAAGAGCACAAATTCAAAGCAGAAACCCTAACACGGATTTTGAGGCACTTTGAAGACAAAACCCAGAAGATTTGAAGAGTACCCAAAAAATGTTGATGAAAACCTAGAAATTTTTTTGAATACCCAAAAAATTTCGTCAACACCCACTTGCACAAATTTCGAGACACCTAGAAAAAACTAATGACGACCTAGTTGAGATCTCGAAAAACCTAGAAGGAATTTGTAGTCGAAATTTTTTTTTCGCCTTGAAACAAAGGGTCAAAACCCTAGACGAGCTATCTGAAACCCTAGGCAGCCATGACAGCTCAGAAAATGTAGAAAATCTTTTGAAATCGCAGCACAAAGAGGGAAAAAACCCTAGGTGATGTGGGTATAGGAAAAAACGACCATCTGAAGCTCAAAAATCGAACATAAATCACCAAAAATCGTGCCCAAAAGACATGAAAAACGCAAGCAGATTTTGCATGAAAATCCTTCAAAACGCGACCCGAAATACTGAGAGACTTGGCTCTAGATCGCATGCAGAAGAATGATGAAGAAATGCGGGCAGAAAAGGAAAAATTCGACGCCTAGTTACGAAATAAATCTGCTGAAAATTGCATTTCAATGAGCCCAGTAACAAAAACGTGTCCAAAAAGAAACGTGCCTTTTGCAGTAAAAAAACACGTGCCCAGGAGAAGAGAACAAAGTCGCGCCTAGGTTTAAAAAACATGACTAAAATGGTGCCCAAAAATCTCTTCAAACAAATGCATTTCTGTAATAGAAAAAAAAACGCAATTCTGCAAACCCTGGTCGTGCGGGTTAAAACTCCACAAGGTTGATTTTAAGCCAGAATACGAGTCCAAAATCTCACGTGAAGATTTTCACGAATTACAAATTAAAAAGAAATCGCCCATAAACCCTAGATGCTCTGATACCATGTGAATGGTAACAGCATTTTGTCTATTAACATGAAAAAGATTACAATATATAGAAACTACAGAAAACTGTAGTCATTTAATGAACTAACCAACTCTACCTACCTGATACTGTAGAAATAGTATATAAAACTAAACTAAACTAATAATATAATATTGACCATTAATACATAAGAATATAATATTCTAGCATACAACAGTGCCACGTGTTGGTCTTTATGCTAGGCATCCCATCCCCTAGCCAAAACGCCTTAGCTAATGTGCATATCTCTTCAGTATGGAGGCGTCTAAGGCAATGGAAGCATGTTTGACAGTTTGGTGTGTGGAGAAAAGACTGCAATAGCAGACCGATCCATTAATCAGCCTTGTTACTCGTTGCCATCATTTCCAGATTTTGCATATGTGATGTTGGGCATATTCTAAGTATCATTTCTTTGTAAAGCTTTCAGAAATTATGCAATATAAATAAAGCTTTCGATTTCCAGCATTATATGTATACTTTCTTTAATTGCATTTCTCTATGCGTTTTATTTTACCTGGCATCATAATCGAGAAAAAACACAAAAAACATATATTTCCAAAAACAAACAAAATACCACCATTTAGCAATCAGTTTGCAAGGGTTAGGGACAACAGGTCTCTTACATTTTTCCCAGCCACCAAATTGCGAAAAATACTAGAATAGACCAAAAATGAATTTTGACCACGCCAAAATATCTTGAGCTCTTAAGATATCGAATTCAATGAAAATTGGTGATTTCCAAAAATAACAAAATTTTCCTAATTTGAAAATTAATCAACAACGATAACAACCATGCAAGATCTAACAATTAAGAACACAATAAGAACACCAAATTTACATGGAAGCCTTTGCCGGAGAAGACCACAAAAAAATAATACAATATATAAAACTTCTTATAGTCTTTGTAGGCACCAACCTATAGGAGACACCAATCCCCTCTTATACAATTGTGAGCACCAACCCACTGGAGACACCGATCCCTGCAACTATGCACCACCTCAGTAAGAGACCCAATCTCTTGTTAAGGCACATCCTTCTATGCAATAGAATTACTATCTTCTTACGAAATACCTCTTCAATGGAGGATGAACAATCTTATTCAAATCAGGAAGTTCTTCAAAAATAACTTATATTCTTTTCTATAGATCTATCATAATTCCTTCACACATCTACCTTAAATTATCTTCTATAATCCTCTCCCTCAAATCTGCTTGTGCTTGTATATTTTATCTTTTATTCCCACACACCCTTCTTTCTTCACTCCTCAAATGTCATTTATATCTTCATATTTGAACAAGGAGACACATCTCTTTGAAAGATACTATCCTTTTGAAAGGACATGTCTCTTTGTTAAGAGATGATTGCTGCCCTTACAAACATAAATTTTGCCTCCTTTTCCTTATAATGAAGCACTGCCTTTTGAAAATAGAATCACTGCTTTTTAGAAAATGGAACTGCTGCCTTTAGTTTGGAATAATCTCTACTCTTAGTTTTGAATAATTGCTGCCCATATCTTCCTTGATAACATCCGCTGACCTTGATATATATTAACTTCAATTTATCCTCATTTTCAGAAGGGTCGGCCTTAGTGCTAACCATAAGGAGCCGACCCAAAATAGGATTTAATTTATGTTTATTTTATCTTTAATGTGTGCAATATGATAAGGTATTGGCCTGCATTTAGGAATATAAACATGCCTTTAAACAACATAAATGATGCAATTTGTTCTTGCATAAAGTCTGTCTTAGAGTTTCTCTCTTGATATTCATGGATAGCAATTACCTTTGATATCGATGATAACTAATCTAACAATCTCCCCCTTTGTCTTTGATGGCAACTGTAATGTCCCCTTTTGGCGCTTAGCCAATTTGTGCACATTTAGTCAGTTTCCAAGTCTTTTAGAGGCTAATTGGTTAGTCTGAGAGAGTTTCAACATTCTTGGAGAGCCCAATTTAGGGTTTTCTTGGCATCTGTTAGTGGTGTGGAATTCAGTTGGCTTTCAGGATTGTGGTGACGCTCTTTGTAGCATTCTGGGCTTTTTGGGTTGTTCTCCACAATTCTTGGAGAACACTACTATTTTTAGTAAGTGCACATTTTGGCACTTGACATCATTCTTCAATTTCAGCTTCTTATTGGTGTGATTAGTTTTGGTTTTCGGTGCCTTGGTGGTGCTTTTCGCAAAATGGTTTGAATTATTTAAATTATTACGCTAAAATTATAAAGTTAATGTTATAATATTTACTTTAGTGTTTTAATTCAATAAAGTTATGTTATGTCCCCTTAAGTGGATGCCTAGTGAAAATGGGACTTAGACATTAAGTTATTTTAAGAAACAAAAAAACCTTTTTTATGGAAAAAGGAAAAAAAAATGCTTTTTCAGGAAAAAGCAAAAAAGCAAAAAAGTAAAAAGAATTTTTTCGAAAAAGCAGTGAAAAAGCTATAAAAGGAGGTTTGGGGCTCTTATTTGCATTATTGAAGTTTGCACGCATAACAGGATGCTATCGGAGTGAATATTGAGTTCTTCCAGGAGTTGATTGAGGACGAAAATCCTCGTCAATATTCACTAGTTTCGATGGTGCAAGATCCATCCTAGCTGGTTGGGTGTTTCTATTCAAGAAACACATTGGGTTTTAATCATAGTTACAAGACCCGCCCAAACTCGGCGAGTACTCACGAGTCTCGAGGCGGGTGAGGCTTGGTGAGTCCCAGAGACTCGGATGCCAAGTATTCGTCGAGACTCGGCAGATTTGTTGAGTCCCGTGTCAAAGACTTGCTGTCATTTTGTGGGCTTGAGTTGCAAAAAAAACACATTTTAAAGTTTCTATTTTTTTTCTTTTTGCTTTATACTTGCCTCTATTCCTCCAAAAGGCACTTTATTTCATTTTCAAGCCAAGTAAGAGAGAAAAAAGAGAGAAGACAAATATTGGGCACTGACTTGTCACCCATCACATTGGAGGAGGTTGATCCACAGTCAGATTGGATCATTGAGGCCGAGGATCCTGGTTTTACCGATGAGGACCTTGATTGGGTCAACCAAGTGGATCGAGAGGCAAAGGCAGTAGCCATGGCAGAGGAGGAGGATAGAGCACGAGGAGACACTTTGGATGTTGGTTTGGATGCCTCTGAGTTTGACACTGAGACACAGGCAAAGATGATGGCTGCAACATCATCCAAGACCTATCTTAGACGTCTACGGAAGAGGACTAAAGTTTAGAGCCTTAGTGATGCAGGCTCCTCTAAGCCATAGACTTATAGCTTTTGTTTTACTTTTGTTATATGTTTGGAACTTTTGATGCCATGGATTTCATATTCCTTGAGTATTGTATACATTTCACAACATTTATATATCTAAATTCTAACTGTTTAAACTCTTACTACTATTATTGGTATTAACTATTAAGTAATTACTTATTTCCTTCAGCTAAAATTTGTGTTTATACTTATGTGATTGATATATGTTTGTGTATAGGATCATAGTAGTTTCTATTTCATGATGTTATTGTGTATTTAAGGTTTATTTACTAAAGGGTGCATGAAACAAGCTTTAAATCCTTTAAAATATCTAAATTTCTTGGGTTTTTCTATCTACCGAGTCTTGGGTGAGTCTGGGCTATGAATCCGAGTCCGAGCCAAAAATTGGCTTGTTGAGTCTGAGGTGAGTCCGAGTCTTGTAACACTGGTTTTAATGGAGTTTGAGTTTCCAGTTATTTTAGAGATGAAAATATATGAAGTTTTTCAAGTGTTTACAGAGTTATTTTAGACCTATAGCTGTTGTTTAATCATTATTAGACCCTTATAATCCATTATTGAGGGGTGGTAAGTTGCCTAGAGTGAGCTGAAAACATTGTTCTAAGTCTACATTGGCCATTGGGTGCATTTGGGAGTGGATTATTGTAATGCCCCCTTTTTCGGCATGATCATGTTTGATGGTGGTTAGCCTATTACTCAGACCCTCGTAGGCTAACAGGTTGGGTTAGAGGGTCAATGGCATTATTTGATGGGTTTTGTCGTTCTCAGTTCAAAGTTTAGTGATTTGGCTCACTGCAGGCCTTGGCAATTCAGGAGTTGACAGCTTCTGACGGCACAGAGATATATGGTGTTTTGAGGAAGTTATGATTATTTAAGTGATTTAAGTTATATTAATTTAATACTTTATTATAAAGTCAAATTGACTTTATTCTTTTTATATCACTTAAATATTCATAAAAAGGTGATTTAAAATTAAATCACTTATGCATAGAAGTGGGTGCCCAAGTATTTAATTTGGAACTATTGAAAAGTGAATTAAATATGATTTAAAATATTTAAAGATTGCAAGTGGCGTCACTTTCTTGAAAGTCGTGCCTTTTTGGATATAAGGCATTTTGGCAATGAGAAACTCAATTCATGATTATTTCGACTTTGCCTTTGAGGTTTTCTCTGTGCTTCCTTGTGATCAGGGTTTGAGCAATATTTCCATTGGAGAACAATATCTCTTCGATGTTGAGCATTTTTGAGACTATGAAAGACCAGTCGAATTAGTGCAACTGTGAGGGCTTCATTCAGAGGTTCTACATGCTTCTAACAGAGTTTATTATTCAGTTTATACTTGTCCTCAATAAGGAAGGGGGTTTCTACACTTGAGGCGTCCTCTTCAGCAATTTCACAGCTTCCATCTTTAGCTCTTCAGCATTCTACTTGGGCCATACTTTTGCATTGGTAAATGTGCCTGTTTGGGAAGGCGTGTGAAGGAACTAGTTGAAACGCCTTTCTCTTGGCTTTCTTTTGTGTCTCTTTCTTGGCGTCTACCTCTCTCAGGGGATTGTATCCTATTTTGGAGTGGGAGAAGTTAGATCTGGAGCCTAAGAGTGCATACTTGTCAGTTTTCATCAATTCCGGCTGGCAAACTAGGATACTTCTTTATTTAATTATTCTGGAGCATTTCGGGTATGTAATTCATTTGCAATCCCATTGTATGTATTGCAGAATAACATCTATTACATCCGTTGATCAAAATATTACTGTATTGCATTTTTATGAGCTTTAATATGATGCGCCCCTTCTCTCCTGTCTACAAACTTTTCTTAAAAAACTAAAAAAACACAATAAGAATTAAGAAAAATACAGGGGTTTGAGTTGTGAGCCAGCAGGGCTCATCACAATTATTGAAGATTTTTGAGTCATTATCTTGTTGTCTAAACTGCTGCAGCAAAGTTTCAAACCTGTACCAATCATCTATTTGCCATTTCATTGAGGTATATTTGTTATTTCAATGATGGGTGATTAGTTCTTTGAAGTTGTGTTACATGTGGGGATTTTATATCAGTTTTCTTTCATAGCAATATTTGTAATAGTAGATGCATATCTTGAATTTGGGATTTTTGAATTAGCTTACATTGTAATACTAAGTGGTAGTGCCACTTGTGAATTACTTTTGGTATTTTGTTGTTACTCACCCCACTGCATAAGTGGCTTATGTTACTCACCCCACTACATAAGTGCTTCTTTGGTACCCACTCACTACTAAAAAATGGAAGAGTTACTTATTTTCTTTGTATTCATTTACCACTGGAAAGTGGAAGAGTTGGCCTTTGATGAGCTACATGGGGCAGTCTTCTTTTCAAAGATAGATTTGAGATCTGGTTATCATCAAATAAGAGTTTGAAAGGGCATTGAAAAAACTGCTTTTAGATGCCACTTTGGGCATTATGAATTTTTAGTTATGCCTTTTGGCTTAACTAACACTCTTGCAACATTCCAATCTTGTATGAATCATGTTTTCAACAAATAGTTATGGAAGTTTGTTCTAATATTTTTTGATGATATCCTGATTTTTAGCAAGACTTGGGAGGAGCACATGAAACATTTGGAAGAAGTGTTGAGCATTCTTGAAGCTGAATCTATGTTTGCAAAAGAATCCAAATGTGAGTTTGGCATGACCAAACTCTTACATCTTGGTCACATGATTAGCTCAAAGGGAGTTAGTGTGGACCAAGATAAGATTAAGGCCATTTTGGATTGACCACCTTCAGAAAACCTTACTTAGTTGAAGGGCTTTTTTGGTGTTTGTGGCTTCTACAAAAGGTTTGCGAAGGGGTTTTATTAGTTGGTTGCTCCCCTCACTGATCTCACCAAAAAGGGGGAATTTGTATGGTCTAGTGCAGCATAGAAATCTTTTGATCAGTTTAAGCAAATCTTGAGCACATCCTATTTTGGCCATACCCGATTTCTCCAATCCCTTTGAAATTCAATGTGATGCTTTTGGAGAAGGGATAGGTGTTGTTCTAAAGTAGAACAAACATCCAACTGCATTTGAAAGTAGGAAGTTGAGGGGTGTGGAAAAAAGTTACTCAATTTACGATAAGGAGATGCTTGCTATAATGCACGCTTTGGCCAAGTTTAGGCAATATTTGGTTGGTGGCAAATTCATTGTGAATACCAATCATAATAGCCTCAAGCATTTCATCAGAAAGACCTCAATGATAGGCAACAAAAATGGGTTAGTAAGTTGCAAGCTTACAATTTTGACATAGAGTACGTCAATGGGAAGAAGAATATTGTGGTCGATGCCTTGTTGATGCAAAGCATCTTCTTTAATGTCCCCTACCCATGTTTTGACCGTGGAATTAAGAGAACTTCCTATTTTTGGTTTTCTTTTCTGCCGTCTGTGTTTTGTTTCTACTATTTCCGTTTTGTTGTGCTAGTTTTTGGCGTGGACCTATTTTTGGTTGTGAGTGGCCTGTGGCTTGGCCAGTTCCACACTAATTGGGGGCTATTTTTAGTGGTGTTTTGGGGTTTATGTTGTGGGGGGAGTTGGGGATGAAAGGGGAGTTGATTTTGGCGAGAGGATGGAGGGGTTTTCGGAGATGTAATAGCTATTTCAAATCTGGAACAAAAAAATGAAAAGATTATTTCTTTGAATATGTTCCTATTTTATTTGTTGGAATCTTGTTTGTTTGTTTTTTGCAGATTTGTGCTTCTGCCATTGGTGTAGAGCTGCATCATTTTGGTATCAAAGCATCTTTCATGGCCCAGAGGGGAGCTTGGGGTAGAAGAGGTCGAAGAAATGCCAGAGGGCGAAGGAATGTTGTGGATGAAGTATTTAGGAGGTTGCAGGCCCTTGAGGCCAGATTATCGCAGGAAGATTCTGAGGAATAACTAGAAGACCAAGGAGGTCAAGGGGGAGCCATTGACCCCATGGAAAGACTCATTGAAGCTTCTTACTAAACAGGGAACTAAAGTTAAGGTTGAAGTCCCTGATTTTAAGGGTGAGTTAAATCTAGAAGTGTTCTTAGACTGGATCCAAGAATTAGAAAAAATATTTGATATGGAAGGGATTGAAGAGACCAATCCACACAGAGTCAAAATTGTTGCATCCAAATTGAAGTCACATGCTGCCTTATGGTGGGAGAATCTCTAGAATGCTAGGAAAAGATAGGGAAAAAAGAAAATCAGACTTTGGCCAAAGATGTTAAAACATTTGAGAACTAAGTTCATGCCCTCGGATTATCAGCAAAAACTCTTTAAAGAGTTTCAAAATCTGAAGCAAAGAGAGTTGACTGTATCAACTTATACTGAAGAATTTTTGAGGTTGCAAACAAGACTAATTTAGGAGAAGAGGATGATCATGCAGTAGCTAGATACATTAATGGACTTCAATTCCAACTCCAAAATGAATTAGCCTTACTCAAAGTGAGTAACATGGATGAGGCATATCAATTAGCCTTGAAAGCAGAAGAAAAGTTGAATAGAATGGGAAAATCAGCAAACAAAAGATGAGGCAGCACTTCAAGTAGAGGAAGAGGAAGTTCCTCCAAAACGGCTAATGGAGAAGAACCGAAAGATGATGTGAAGCCAAACTTCCAAGGGAGGGGTGGCTTTAGAGGCAAGGGACGAGAACAACAATTACTTGAAGGATGGAAACCTTTGAAATGCTTCATTTGTAGTGAAGCCCATAAAGCTGCAGAGTGCCCTCAAAATCTTGAGAGAGCAATGGTGGTCCAGGAAAAAGGAGAAGAGCCCTTGAGAGAAGAAGTTGAAGCAAAAATAGGTGAGAATCTAATGTTGAATAGAACTTTGGTTGCTGGTGACAAGGAAACTCCCACAACTGATTGGAGAAGAAATAGTGTGTTTCGGATGCAATGCAAGTGTAAAGATAAGGTGTGCAAAGTAATTGTTGATGGAGTGTCCACTGACAACTTGGTAAGTACAGAAATGGTGCAAAAATTACAGCTGGTATGTATTCCAAAACCAAATCCTTATAAAATTTCTTGGTTAAAAAAGGATCATAGCGTGCTTGTGAACCAATCTTGTCTAGTTGACTTCAAAATTGGTCCTTATGAGGATAGAGTGTTATGCGATGTAGTACCTATGGATGTGTTGTGACCTTTTCACACATCGCCCCATTCAGATGGGGACCCCCTTATTTTTGCTCCGTTCCGGTTTTTTGGCTTGGGTTTTTCCTCGCTCTCTCGCTCTGTCTCTTTTCTGGTGTCTGTCTTTCCGGGGGGTTGTGTCGTCATTGAGCTTAAATGTGAAGATATTGGCCAATTCTAAATTAGGGTTTCATCATTTTTTGGTCAAGTCAAGGTCAAGTAGGGCCAGTAAATTGAAAATTGAACTTAGCAATGTTGTCAGCAGACATCCAGCAAGCTTCCGGCCAAATTTCATCAAATTCCGAGATACTTACTATTTTTAGTAAGCCTGCAATTCTGGGCAATTTGTCAGCATTTTTGGGATTCCAATCATCACACAGCGTTCAGAGTACATCAGACTGCTTGCATGCCAAATTTGAGCAAAATTGGACAACTTATATTTTTAGCTTCCGGGCAAATTTCGGGTCCAGATGCAGAGATTTTTCGCCGATATTCCTTCCGGTTTTTCGACCTTCGCGCATATAACATGCAAGTCGAGATGACCACTTTCGATTCACCTTCCGAGGCTATTTTTAGGGTTTGCATGTCGAGCTTTTCTTTGCATGTCGTGATTCCTCGATGGGTTTCGAGAGCTTCGCGATGGTGTGACATGCAAACAAGGATTCTCACTCAGAAGGAACTTGCTATTTTTAGCGGTGTGTCCGGCAGCCAAAAATTCGTTCACGAGCTGATCACCCAAAAACAGAGCAAACGGAGATCTTTTGATACACATGCAATGCAAATTAGGGTTTTCGGAGCCTAAAATAGGCATCAAAAGTCAAAATCTTGAAAACCGATGTAAACCATCGCGTCAATCCCTTCAGCTCTGCTGGTGAAATTTCAGGTCAAACGGAGCACTTACTATTTTTAGTAAGTCAAATTGGAAACTGGCTAAATATAGTAAATCAGTTGCATGCGTCAGTGTCAGCCGACAGGTCACGTGGTGAGGAGCGCCTCATCCGAATTTCAACTCGATTGGAGCTTGGGAGCTATCAGAATCAAGAGCTTACTATTTTTAGTAAGCCACCCTCAGAAACAGGCTATAAATAGCAGGGTGACTAGGAGTGGCAGTGTCGACAGGTTGAAAAGGTTATGAAGAAGCTGTGTTTAAAATTTCAGGCCATTCCGAGCTTCAGAGGCGCAAATTCAGAAAACTTACTATAAATAGCAGGGCACGATGCTGGCGAGGATGATATAAAATTTTGTCTAAGTCTGGAGTCTCGTCCAGCAGGCAAGGCAGAATGCGCCCAATTCAGCTAGGGGCGTAGAAAATTTTTCAAGATGCAAATTCATCCTTCACACAGGGCCAAATGCGCCCAAGGTAGAAAAAGTCAAAAGAAAGTCAACAAGATTTCATCCTGTCCAGGGGTCCAAATGCGCCCAAGATGAAAGAGGAAAAAGTTGAAAAAGTTTCTAAGTATGAGAAATCCGCCTCAGGGGTCAAAATGCGCCCATCCTTCACAAGCATGTAAAATGCGCCCAACTTGCAAACTCGTCCTCCTTAGGGGGTAAAATGCGCCCAAATCATGCATGTCAAGACAAAATTTTGGAAGGTGAAAAGTCACCCAAGAACGTTGGAAGAAGTTTCATCCTTCACACACATCAAAATGCGCCCAAAGAAGGAGAGGGTCAACAAAGTCAAAGTTTCTATCCTTCATCACATGCAAAATGCGCCCAACTTGCAAACTCGTCCTCCTTAGGGGGTAAAATGCGCCCAAATCATGCATGTAAAGACAAAAATTGGAAGTTGAAGGGTCACAAAGCGTGGTGGCAAGTTTCATCCTCCTCCTACAAGGAAATGCGCCCATGTTTCAATGTAAAAGGTAATTAAAGGTGGTGAATAAGGCGAAAATGTTACCAAGACATGGTGAAAGATGGTAAAAGAAAGGCGTCATCCCTCTTCATGTGTAAAATGCGCCCAAGGTAAGTTAAGTATGATATGCGCCAAGGTGGTGAAGGAAAGGTGGTGGGCGTGATTTTTAAATTCCCTCTCAAGGTGTGATATGCGCCTAAGGTTATAGGTGTTAGAAAATATTTGAAGGCGTTGAGGGTGATATGCTAGGCGTTAGAAAATATTCCAAGGTGTGGAATAAAATGCTAGGTAAAGTGTGCGCCTAGAGCAAGGGAGTTATAAGGTGTTGGAAAATTTTTCAAAGGCATTTCAAGGCGTTGAGAATAAAATGAAGTATGCTAAGCGCTCAGGGGAGGAAATGAAATATTTTCTAAGTGTTAAATTTATCTAAGGCGTTGGGCTTTTTGAATGAATATTTTCCAAGTGATGAGGTAAAGATTTCGGAAGTGCAAGAAGATTTTAAAATATTTCCTAAGGCAAATTTATTTTCCTTGGAAAATACGCCTAGAGCTTCAAGTTGATGAAAATTTTTCGAGGCAAGCAATTTTTCTCAGTGATGAAGTCAGAGATGATGATAACGCAAGGTGATTCGTTTTTTTTTCAAGGCAACGCAGAGTGATCACAGGCGAAGAACGAGTTTAAATGATGAAAATGATATTTTTTTCTAAGGTTCAAAATTCGAAAAATTAAATGAACCCGTTCGTTGGGTACCCATGAATTCGAGACATTCTAGCAAAAATTTGCTTCTGGGTACTGAACATTTGCGATGATGAATGGATTTCTAAATCTTTCAAGCTTCGCCGACACTTTTTCAGTAGGGAATTTGATCAGTGCTTAAGTTATGAATTTTCCTAAGGGAGAATTTTAAATTTTCTAAGGCAAATTCAAATAAATGAGTTTTCAAAGTGAATTTTCTTCGAACGATGAATACGAAGGGAATTGCCTAGATGATTGTGATTAAATTCTTCGAAGATGAATTTTCCAGAGTAGATGATGGAGTTAAAAATTTGAATTCAAGTAACGGAGCTCCAGCTGGTGAGTAAAATATGATGAAGTTAAATTAAATTTTTCGAAGAGGAATTCAAAACGCCAGTCAAAGTCAAGTTTCTAGAAGAATAATATTCCCGACGACTGGAGACAAGTGTCAGAAAATCAGAGAGGGAAAAATTCGAATTCTTGAAGTGGAGTAGTGGAGTTTAATGGCACTGGCTAAAAATAACGTCTTCTAGAATTGAATTCTAGCTATAAAATGGAGAAGTTTTTCACTCATTTTCACAACTGGAAGTCGAACTTGCTCTGAGAGTGAAGCATTGCAGTGAGTTGCTGAGGCTTGAAAGAATTCGAAATTGTTGCTGAGAAGTTGAGTTTGCTGAGGAGGCGCACTTGGGAGTTGAAGAGGCGCACTTGGGAGTTGATTAAATTTATTGCTGAGAGGTATTTTGCTGGAGCTTGGGTTTGCTGAGAGTTGAAGAAGACGTCTTAAGTGCTTGAGGAGGTACGACTTTGCTAGTGGCTGAAATCTGATTCATTGAGGTAAGTACGCCGATTGCTAAGAATTTGGATTCAAACTTGCTTATCTTAATTGAGCTTAGTAAAGAAAAACGCCATTGCTGGAGTAGAATTGAAAGAGACGCCTTGTATTGAGTTGAAATGTTGAGAACTCAAAAATACGAAAGTGCTAGTTTGTGAGATTGCTAGTTGATAGTCTGAAGTGCAAAGTTAAGAAGTTCGCTATGTGCTGATTGCTGGTTTGAAGTGCAAGGATATAGAAGTTTAAAATTTGCTGTTTGAGGTAAAGGTTCAATTTGCTGATTGCTGGTTGAAGTAAAATCATCGGAGTTCACTTAGAAATCTGTTCTAAGTGTCGGAATTTGTCAAGAGAAGAGGCTGAGGTTTGCAAACATGAAAGATATTGCAGCCTCTGGAATTTAACTGCAGCCCCTATATCATGTCTTATTTTATTAAATCTGATTGCTGATGAAATGTTGTTATGTTGCAGATGGCTGAAGCGAGGACAACCGGAAAGGACAATGGTGCCTCCAGACAGGCTACGATCAAGAAGCTGAGCAAGACGTTCATGCCGGAGACGAAGTTTATTTCAAAGTTGGGCAAGTTGACGGACACGAACCTGGGCTCTGTCAACCTGGAAACATTCAAGAACAGGCTGTTCGGGATTGGAAGTCATCGGGCTTCGGTCACTTCGCACAACATCGTCCGAAGTGGGTTGTATGCAGCTGCTGGTTTTCCGCCAGCTATTCAGTGTTCGGAGTTGATTATGGAGTGCGCCAACTGTTACGAGAAAGAACACCGGTCGATCACGACACCAGATGGCCAAGTACTTGCAATCTTACTCCGGCAGCCATTGGTGAAGCTTTTGGGATCCCGGTGCATAGAAACATGATCTACAAGTCCAGGGAGCGAGCGGAGCGTATGTATGCTTCTGCTTTTGAACGATGCATGGACACAATTAACACTCACTGGATGAGCACTCCGAGGCCGTCTCGTACGAAGCTGCCGAAGCAGATCATAGCAGAGGACTTGAAGCGGGAATATTGTGATCTCATCATGTTGCTGAGCAGGGTTGGTGGTTGCCCTCAGTCTTATATTTTTGAGCCGTGGATGTTTTATTACATCAACCTGGTGTTGGAAGGAAAGGATTATATCCAATTGGGCTGAGATGATCAGCGATAACATACATGGCAGCTCCTGAGTTTGCGGAGGACAAAGACATTTTACATGAGTTCCTATCTCATTTATATGTTGGCACGGATGACGAGGTACAGAGGAATTTCTTACAAGGAACCCATCGGTTGTGGCTCTCACCAATTCAAGATCCATGAGGCGTGTACGCAGTTGCACCTTTCGAGCACAACCCATTACAAGCGTGTCAATGATTCATTCACCATGTACATCACGAGGCTGCTTCAGGAGAGGTTACAGTGCAGGATCTCTAGAAATGCCCAGGAGCTAATTGAAAGGTATGGGTGCTGGTTTATACAGTTTCCAAGATTTTCATACATTAGGCTGCAAGGATTTTCTTCATACCCTTATAGAACCTAAGTACCTTAGATAAAAATAATAATGCTAGAGATAGCTAGGCAGGTTGCTAGCCAACTGACAAAATCGGAAAGAAAAAGAAGAAAGGAGGGATAGAGTTTCCAGTTGTGATGGGCAACTCGGACGAGGTTTGTCCTTCGATACAGGCATGTAGAGAAGCTGAAAGTGAGCTTCAATTCTATCATTTCTCATATCACACTAGTAGACAACACTATGACCCGCACCATAACATCAACTGGGTGTTGTCAGAGGAATTCAAACATAAGGCCACCATTGAGGATTATTGGGCTGATGCAATTGATGAGATTGAAGTGAGAAAGAGGATGTTCTCTAGATTGCCGATTACTCTGATCAGGGAGGGTGAGGTAGTTCCGGTTCCAGACCAAGTCAATGAGGACATGGATGTTGTTCATCCAGACTATGCAGCTGTTCGGGACACTCCACTTCCGCCTATTGATTGGTCAGAGCCCGAGGGCGCAGATTTGGATACTCTATCCATCCCGGTTATGACATTCACCAGGGCATGGGTTGATAGAAAGGTGAACAGATTGAAAAGTAGGTCAATTGCTTTGACTTACAACTTGATGGGAGATCACAGGACGCCCACCACAGGAAGAAAGAAACATATCACAAGAGGACCAGAGTCCCGAAAGAAAGAAATAATTCAGCCAGAACCTCCGCGAGTTACGGTAGCGGTACCTTTGGAACCGTTCTCAAGCATCACGAGAGGTGTCTTTGTTTGCTGATGTCGAGGAGGGTTCTAGGTGAATCGAATGCGGTAGTACGGGATGATATTCAGCCTCCACGGAGGGAGTCGATTGGCCAGAGTGCCAATGTACCTGTTAGGGTTGATCAGCAGGATCAGCAGGATGATGAGGGGACAATTACTGACCCTCAATTTCAGCAGGAGATAGAGGCGGCCATGAATGATGGCGACGATGATGATATAGTGTCGGGTGACACTCAGCCACTTGAGGACGATGAGCCTCGCCAGAATGAGGAAGAAGTGGAACAGGTTAGAGAAGTCGAGGCACAGGAGCAGCGGCCTTTCGATATACTATACGAGGTGCCTGATTGGCTTAGAGACAGAATGCGAAGAAGCCCGAGCGAGGAAATTGATCCAGCGGTTGAGATGGAAGAGTGTTTGAACCGGATCAGTGCTCCTCCGCCGAAGAAGAAGGCAAGAAAATTTTCGAAGATCTCCACAGATGAGGATGGCTCTCGTACCCTTCACGTTGCTGTCCCACGAGTCGAGTGTGACCGGAATGAAGCAGCTCCGGAAAACTATGTGGTCACCACTCTTGACTTGGGACGCCCTACTGGTGCACAGATTGTTGAGGAGTGTGATAACTCCTTCCTTGCCCTCAGGATAGATTATTCAAGAAAGAAGGAAAGTACAAGAAGTTGAAGCGAGAACACAAGGCGTTAGTTGGATATGTTCAGCAGTTGTCTCGTTCTCGAGGGCAGGATGTACCAGTGATAGAGCCTCCAGCAGATATTCCTAGAGAGTCGATCAGCGGCTTGGTAGAATTGGGGAGGATGGCACAGGAGGCAGACAAATGGGTCACAGGGGTTCGTACGGAGACAGAGAAATTCATGGAGGACCTATCCTTTGCTTTTCAGCAGGCCTCTACTATTTTGGCACGGATGGACGCGGTGGATCATGCTTGGGGCGATGCCTCTATCTATCAGAGTAAGGTGATCCAGCGTCTTGAGGCGTTGAGGCATGTGCCATTGCAGTTGCTGATTGATGGAGGTGTCATTCAGGCGAATGGCCGATATGATTTCTCTCGGTGGTATTCTTCGGCTATCACAGGGCGTGGCTTCTTCGATGCAGCACAGGCGGATTCAGCCAGGATTCACAAGGCTATGGCCAATATTATAGATGGAGTTGAGAACACCTTCGAGGCCATCTTCGCTAGGCGGCTGAGTCCAGAAGAGATAAGTTTTGATAATTTGAGGGGTTTGCTGGTTCCCTTCTTCGCAGATGTTAAGACCTTCGTACAAGATGACTTTGAAAATACTGCTACATTCTCCACTTTGATCCAGAACACGCAGGACTCATTGGCTGCTTGGAGAAAATCTTGTACGAGGCACGAGCACTCAGTTACAGTGTTAGAGTTTCAGTTAGATTGTGTTCCATCTATTTCAGTTGAGGAGGTTGAGGCCGTACTTAGCAGATTTGTTGAGTTGGCAGTCAGAGAGAAGGCTAATGGGAACACACTACTGGACGAGGATCTTCTAGAAGACTGAGCATTTATTACATTTGCTATTTTGGGAGTGAGTGGGAATCTTTGATTCATTTAATGTACCACTCCCTATTCTGGCAGTTTTTAGGGTTAGGGCTGAGGTGGCACGATTCTGGCCACTCTATTGATTGTAACCCTAGCCGTCCTTTGGGACTTGGCTAGCTATAAAAGGGGGAGTCCCCCTCATTTGTAAGACATTAGGATTCAGAACCAGAGTAGACATTGAGAGAGCATTAGCCTTAGAGCTAGATAGTGTAGTAGTGTAGAGCATTTTTGCATAATTTGGAGAAGAGAGAAAGTTTTCCCTTTTGAAAACTTTTGAGGAGATTGTTGTGTAATACATTTTATGATAATAGATCTTTTCATTGATGGTGAAATTAGTCTTGTCATGAAATGCTAGCAAGGTTTCTTCTTCCTTTCGTATCCAAGTAGATTAAATTCATGCAAGTAGCTTACTTCGGTGTGTGGCGTTTTATTGAGATAGCTTCATTTTATTCCATACCACTAGCGGCTTGTTGATGATAAGTCTGCCTTGCGTGGTCAACTGGACATCATCTTGTGTTTAACTTCGGTTATGGCTTACATACTTATATGCGTTGTTCTGATGGTGTACGTATGTTAAACTATAACTTGAATATCTTTTGCTATCCCCTTTGAAGATTGCACCGATTTTGCTGAGGCTGTCCGACGGAGGCTAGGTGAAATCTGGTTGAAGTCTATTGAGACGAAGCCCCACATACCTTGCATTTAGAATAGAGTACAAATTTCTTAGGCCTTTCCCTTTTACTTTCCGCATACTTCTTGTTAGTTTTAGAAAAGGATACACATTGCCAAATCATACACGTAAGAATCCCCTTCAAATTACATATCAACTGCTAACTGTGAGAAGTCTGAACAACTACGTAAGTCCCCTTGACATACCGGCAATATCACATCAAGCCAAACTGAGCCTATTCGCACTAAAGGAACCTTGGAGTTGAACGCACGAACTTTCTGGCAATCTTAGCGTGCGGAATACTTTGATCAAGAGAGAATAGAGCGTCCGTTGGGCGACTTTGTTCTGTGTTGGTGCGGTCTCAAAAACCACGTCAACAGGATGCTTGTCACTTGTTATTGGGCAGACCTTGGTTATATGACAGAAATGTAACTCACCATGGTAGAGAAAACACCTATGAGATTAAGCAAGAAGGGAAACTCCATGTGTTGAAACCATTTAAAGGAGAGAAAACTGAAATAAAAGAGTTGTCTTTGACCAAAATGGGGTGTAAAGAGTTTTTTAGAGAATTTAAGAGTGAGACTTGCTATCTATTGTACCCTCTAGAGAATAAGAATTCAGATCAGCAGATAATTCCATTGAAGATACAAGAATTGCTACAACAATATTCTGATTTGACACCATCTGATCTACCAGATGGTTTGCCTCCATCCAGAGGCATTACCCATCAAATTGATCTTATCCCAGGTGCCAAACTTCCAGATCAAGCTGCTTATAGGTTGCTACCACTAGAAAATGAGGAAATGAGGAGACAAATTACTAAATTATTGAAAAAAGGATTTGTAAGAGAAAGCATGAGCCCTTGTGCCACCCCTGCTCTCCTCTCTCCTAAGAGGGGGGCTAAATGGAGGTTATGTATGGATTCTAGAGCCATTAACAAAATCACTGTGAAGTACCGATACCCCATACCCAGAATGGATGACTTGTTAGATTGTTTGTCAGGTGCTAAAGTCTTCTCCAAAATCGACCTCAGAAGTGGTTACCATCAAATTCGGATCCGTGAAGGTGATGAGTGGAAGATTGCCTTCAAAACGAAAGATGGATTATATGAGTGGGTGGTGATGCCATTCAGACTATCCAATGCTCCAGCTACCTTCATGCGAACAATGAACGACGTATTTAGACTAAATATTGGAAAATTTATCATAATTTATTTTGATATCTTGATTTTTAGTAAGAATATGGAGGAGCATTTAGAACATTTGAAAACAGTGTTTGACATACTTAGAGCTGAAAGGTTGTTTATCAACCTTGAAAAGAGTGAATTTTGCAAGGATATGTTGGTATTTTTGGGAAATATTATTTCAGCAGATGGATTGAGCATGGACCCAGAAAAAATCAAGGCTATTCTTGAGTGGCCTACTCCTCAAAGTATCACGGAGGTTAAGAGCTTCCATGGGTTGGTAAATTTCTTCAAGAGATTCATTAAGAATTTTAGTGGCATTAGTGCACCAATAATTGATTGCACTAAAGGGAAGGATTTCACTTGGACCAGAGCAGCTAATGTGAGCTTTGAACAACTCAAGAAGAAGGTTACTGAAGCACCTATTCTTGCTTTGCCGGATTTTGAGAAGCTTTTTACAATGGAGTGTGATGCTTCAGGTGTAGCTATTGGGGGAGTGTTAAGCCAAGAGGGAAAGCTTGTGGCCTTTTTCAGTGAGAAGTTAAATGAAGCCAAAAAGAAGTATACCACTTATGATAAAGAATTCTATGCAGTGGTACAAGCATTAAAATATTGGAGACATTATCTTCTACATAGAGAGTTCATCTTGATGACTGACAACCAAGCCCAAATGGGCTTCATTCTTGCAGGCTTATACTTTTGTTGTGCAACACAAGAGTGGAAAAACTAATGTAGTGGCTGATGCATTGAGCAGAAGGCGACATTTATTGGTTGTAATGGATTACGAGCTAGTTAGTTTTGAAGAATGAAGAATGCATATACAAATGATCCAAACTTTGGTCACATTTGTGCCATTCTTAGCAATCAAGACCATTCATCTATGCACCCATTTGAAGACTACTTACTGTTGGAAGGATTCCTGTTTAAAAGAGAATCAACTTTGCATTCCCTTTGGATCTAGAAGGGAACAACTCATGAAAGAGATGCACTCAAATGGGTTGGGAGGTCACTTTGGGAGAGATAAGACTTTTGGAGTAGTAAATGAGAAATTCTTTTGGCCTATACATGCCTTTACCAGTGCCAAGAGAACCATGGACTGATATCTCTATGGATTTTGTCTTGGGTCTTCCACAAACCCAAAGAGGTAATGGTTTAGTGTTTGTGGTGGTGGACCATTTTTCTAAAATGACCCATTTCATTCCTTGTAAGAAGACTAATGATGCAAGTCAAGTGGCTCATTTGTTCTTTAGAGAAATTGTGTGGTTGCATGGTATTCCAAAAACCATAACTAGTGATAGGGACACCAAATTCTTAAGCAACTTTTGGAGAGTTTTGTGGAAAAGGTTGAATAGCAAATTGCAATTCAGTTCAGCATATCATCCCCAAACCGATGGTCAAACAGAAGTGGTAAATAGGAGTTTGGGAAACCTATTAAGGTGTTTAGTTGGAGACAATCCTCAACAATGGGATTTGGTGATTCCTCAAGCTGAATTTGCCTATAATTCCAGCATTAATAGATCTAGAGGTAAGTCTATTGTTTCAAATTGTATATGGAGCAAATCCTAAGGGAGTTGTAGACTTGATTGATTTACCGATAAGCCCACATAACAATCAAGAAGCTATAGATTTTTTAGACCGTATCCAAGAGATACATCAACAAGTTAGGCTCAAATTGTAGTCCATGAATGAACAATATAAGAAGAGAGCTGATTTGCATCAGAGAGAAAAGGTATTCCAAGAGGGAGAAATGGTCATGGTTCATCTAGGCAAGGAAATATATCCCCAAGGCACCTACAACAAATTGAAGCCCAAAAAGATTGGGCCTTGCAAAATTATAAAGAGGATAAATGACAATGCCTACCAAATTGATTTACCAAAAGAATTGGACATCAGTCCCATTTTTAATGTTGCTGACCTTTATTCATATTCAGTGGGAACTATGGAAGATCGGATGGAAGAGGAGCACAATGAGAAGGACGACAACCTTTGGAGTAAGCAGTTGCCGAAGAAGAAAAGAGAGCAAGTTGAATGAATACTAAATACCAAATTAGTGGCAACACAATCCAAGTCATATAAGCTTTATTTCGTTAAGTGGGAAAATTTTCCAGATTCTTACAATTCATGGATCATTGAAGCTGATTTGTTGAAGCATAGTCGACCCAAACCAAGAGGTTCAGATTTTCTCAAAGGAGGGGAGAATGATGCGGAGCATCTCCTTTAATGTCCCTTACCCACGTTTTGACCATGGAATTAAGGGAACTTGCTATTTTTGTTTGTTTGTTTGTTTTTTTTTTTCTGCTGTCTCCATTTTGTTTCTGTTGTTTCCATTTTGTTGTGTTAGTTTTGGGTGTGGACCTATTTTTGGTTGTGAGTGACCTGTGGCCTAGTTAGCTGCACGGTGACTGAGGGCTATTTTTAGTGGTGTTTTTGGGTTTATGTTATGGGGGGAGTCAGGGATGAAATGGGAGTTGATTTTGGCGA
The DNA here is from genome assembly GCA_007258455.2 of Sequoia sempervirens. Taxonomy (NCBI): domain Eukaryota; kingdom Viridiplantae; phylum Streptophyta; class Pinopsida; order Cupressales; family Cupressaceae; genus Sequoia; species Sequoia sempervirens. The sequence continues at coordinate 29,583 of VDFB02276238.1, read as the reverse complement.
GAGGATGGAGGGTATTCAGAGATGTAATGTTTGTTTCAAATCTGGAACAATAAAATGAAAAGATTATTTCTTTGAATCTATTCCTATTTTATTTGTTGGAATCTTGTTTTTTTGTTTTTTTGCAGATTTATGCTTTTGCCATTAGTGTAGAGTTGCATCACTTGTCAAGGAGGCCACATCTAAGTTCTATGATGGAGATCACTGCTGATTGGAAGGAACAAATCTTGGTAGAATATGCTAAAAATTCCTTTGCCACCAGTATTATGGAAGGGGCTTTGCAAGATGAGAGGTACAAAGTAGTGAATGAGTTGATTCTCTACAAGGAAAGGATCTTCCTAGTGCTTGAATCTAGGCTCAAGGAGAAGATTTTTAAGAATCCCCATGATGCTCCCTTGGCTGGCCACCAAGTTTTCTTCAAGACTTACAAGCAGATTCGAGAGAGATTTATGCGGAAAGGACTCAAGGTTGAAGTCCTTGGGTATGTTAAGGAATGCCAAGTTTGTCAACAAAAAAAGAAAGAGAACTCATAGCAAGTGGGTTTGTTACAGCCCTTGCCTATTCCCAATCAGAAATGGAAAAGTATCTCAATGGATTTCATCACAGGATTACCTAAGGTGCAAGGGAAGGATTGCATTTTTGTTATTGTTGATAGATTGACCAAATTTGCACACTTCTTTGCCATTTTTGCATGTTTACAGTAGTCCAAGTTGCTGATTTGTTTTTTAGAGAAGTGTTTAAGTTGCATGGGTTGCCTGAGAATGTTGTGAGTGATAGGGACATCAAGTTCCTAAGCATGTTTTGGAAAAAAGAAATCAGATTGAGTGGGACTGTACTCACTCCAAGTACTAGTTATCACCCACAAACTGATGGGAAAAATAAAATTGTCAATAAATGGTTGGAAGGGTATCTCAGAAACTATGTTTTAAGACAACAAAAAGCTTGGGTTAGATGGCTCCATTTGGGTGAGTACTATTACAATTCTACTTATCACATGTCAATCAAAATGTCTCCATTCATGGCCTTGTATGGATATGAGGCTCCTAGTTTCATTGAATTATTATTTGGTGATAGTAGAGTTCCCCTAGCCAAGGATTTATGGCAGGAGAACCAAGACATTATGAAATCCTTGAAAGAAAACCTCCAACATTCTTAAAACCAGCAAAAAATATATGCAGATCAGCACCGTGTTGAGCGTGCATTCGAAGTTTGAGATATGGTTTATCTGAGATTACAACCTTATAGATAGTCTACTCTCAAGAAGAGTGGAGTAGAGAAGTTGAAGCCACATTTCTACGGCCCATTTAGAGTCTCCAAAAGGATTGGAGAAATGGCTTATGAGTTGGAGCTACCTGAGAATAGCAAAGTGCATAGTGTCTTCCAGGTGTCACGTCTCAAAAAGGCGCTTGGACACAATATTTCTGCTTCTTCAGAGTTACCCCCTTTGGATGAAGAAGGGAAACTTGTGCTTGTTCTTAAAGCAACGATTGATTTCAGAGAGCATACATTAAGGAAAAGGACCACCAAAGAGTACTTGGTCAGATGGAAGAACTTACTAGTAGAGGATGCCACTTGGGAGAGTGAGCAGATATTGTAGCATCTAGACTTGCAATTGCTTGGGGACATGTAATTTTGGGGGGGAGGACTATAATGTCCCCTTCTCAAGCCTAATCAGTTAGAAGTCCATTAGCCTATTCCCTGAGTTCTTGTTGGCTAAGTGGTAAGGCAAGGGGACTCCAAAGTTCTTGGAGGACTTCTTTTTCAAAGTGACAAGGTTTCTTTTGTTGGCAATGAGCTTAGTAGGCAATTCTGGATTGAATGACACTCTCCAGGGTGTTTTCGGACTTTTGGGGTGCTCTCCAAACTTCTTGGAGAGCACATCTATTTATAGTAAGTCACCAAATTGGCTTCTATTTTCTCCTAATGCCTTAGTATCATATTGGCATGGTAAAAATTGGATTTTGATGTGTTTCAAGATTTTCCATAATTTGGGGTGAAATAATTAAATTATTTACTTAAGTTATAATGTTTTATTATTATTTTTCATAACTTAAGTGTAATACCTTTTCAGAAAGGTATTTTAAATCCTCATTTGGATGCCTAGGAGAAATAAGGGTGTTGCACATGGAAAAAGGTTTTATTTTAATTAAAAGAGAATTTGTGAGAAAAAGTGAATTAATTAATTATTTTAATTGGAATTTTCCCTCTCAAAAATCTGTAAAAGGAGGCATTGAGACTCATTGTTGCATATGTTGAAGAATGATAATGTTATGCTACTAGATTGGAATTGGTTCTCTTGAATCTTTGAGGAAGAAATTCCTCAAAGGTTTCTAGTTTTGGAATTGCAAGATATTCCATAGCTAGATTGTGGAGTGTGAAACATAGAAATAGTGCGTAGGTTCACCAAAACATAGAAAAATGGGGGTTTATTACCAATTTTCTATAAATAGAAAGGGGAAAAGTGGGGTGTGATGAACCTACCTTCTATTTCATTTAGGAAATGAGATCCTCTAAGATAGAATTAACTTTCGGCCCTTGGGGAGTCAATTCTATGGAAGATCTAGCAATTTCCTTTATGTGTGTGTGGACGGGGCAGATCTATTGAGACAACACTTTTGGGAGAAAGACTAAAAATAGTAGATCAACTCAAAAATGCAAAGTAACACTTGGAATCACGAGATTAAACCTTAGTCTAATGGAACCAACAACTTTCAGACAAATCTAAGAGGGTTTAGTATTTTTGCATCTGTCATCAAAATGTTGTTGTTGAGCGTCCATAACTGTCCCAAAGTGTTGTAATGGTGAATGTGTCCTGGGAGCAGTATTGAAATATCCCCCAACAATTTTTTTCAAATTTTAGCCACAACACTTCACCCGTTAGCGTTAGCGAAACCGAATAACCTATTGGAAAGTAACCTTTCACCAAGATCCTAATGTGGGCGAGGTGATAGCATATGGTGCCGGGGATCATTAGCACATAAACTTAAATTGCTGGAAAGTACAATGCATATGCAACTCGACCACTTCTTTAGTGGGAGTAGTTTGATGGCTCAGCCGATCAACATGATGAATTACAAAGTCTTGAAAGTAAAGTAATGGGCAGCTTGCCGACCCCTTCCACTTGTTCAACGGGTAGTACAAAAAGGAAATGCTGAAAGTAAATGGACAGTGAGGTCAGTCCCTTCCACTAAAAGTGGGAATTACAAAGTAAAAAGCAGAAATATTAATTGACTGAACCAGTACTACTGATTTCAGCCTTCCAATGAGAGATATCTGCAAGTTAGAATGAGTTATAGCTGTCCATTCCACTGCAAATGTTATTAGATGATTCTCCAAACCTCTCAAGCTTCTTAGCTATGAAATACAAGCCAAAATCAGAACTTCAAGCAAACTGATATGAAAAACCAGCAAACAGAAAACTCAAACCAGCAAGCCTAGAACACACCAAAATACCCATAACTCCATGAATACACCTATGAATGACATGAAACTAAATGCAAATGAAGCTTAGGAGGTAGGCGCCCAAGTATAGACAATGAAACAGTATCAAACACCCACCATTATTTTATGCACGCATTCCAAGGTACTGGCAGGCAAGATACAACCATCAAGGAGGGGCAACTGACAAGATAAATTCAAAGACTCCTTTAAATTTTTTGTAAATTTGCAATATGAGGCGCCCAAGGGAGACTAACACATAGGAACAACACCCAGAACCAGCAAAAATTCACCTATTGAGCAATGAGCCAAAACGTGCTATAGCTATCACAAAACCAACAAACTAAAAACTAAGAAAATCACACCAAAACCTCAGAAAACTTCAAACATCTTGATCTCAATAAGCTCCATCTGCTCTTCAGTGTAAAGAATAGTCTATATCTTAGTCAGTTGCTATCTTTCAAGCAAGAAACTAAGTTTGCTAGGAGGTATGCATTCCTTGAAGCGAGTGAGTAACCATTTCGGCGGCACTTTGTTGTAATTTTCATTGGATAGCTGCAAATTAAGGCCAAGTCTCTTACTTATAAACTTCTCCAAATTCAAATCTCATTTCCCTCCAATTAGGGTGCCCAAGTTGAAATTCAAATTCATCTTTCCACTTGCATTTGCTTTTCATTTAATTTTCATTTGCCTCCTTGACTAGGCATCCAAACATGAAGGAGAGATGGCTTAATTAAAAATGCAAATATAATATAAGTTAGGTGTCACATAAAGCTAAGTGAAATACTTTAATAAAATTTACTTATTTCTCCATCTAGGCGTTCACCTCCTTAGCAATATTTCACTTATAGAAACATTATTTGCAACTTAAATATTTCCTCTTATGAAGTCGTCCCCTTTTGCATAGAATACATTTTCCACTTAAAACATTATCTCATCAATATTAAACTAGCCAAAATAATCACCTCAAATGTTGGAGACCAAACTGAATAAATTGCCCCGCCAGAAATAGCCATGGTACCAGACTATCAAAATACTGTTAGAGATAGCCATTGCACTGAACTGCTAGACTACTGCTAAAAATAGCATTGCCAAAATTAACACTTACTAAAAATAGCATACTACTAAAAATAGTGACTCCAAACTCATTTTAACCACATTCCGAGCAGCCATCGTAACTTACTAAAAGTAGTAAGTCTAGAAAAGTTTCTTGTTCCAGTTGCATGTCACACCAGTGCGAAGCTCTCTAAAAACCCAGAAGGAATCAAAAAGCCAATCTGCAAAACTCCAACAGGCAAACCCCTTAATCCTCAAAAGAAACCTTCAAGTAGGTGGAAACCCTAATTCTGCCTCTGACTAGCCTACGAGCATCCAAGAATAGGCTAACAATCACTGGAAAGTGTAGTGCTAAAAATGGGGACATTACAAGTATTTTGAGTTGAATTTTTGAGATCCTTTGAAGATGGATCTGAAATGCCTTTTCCCATAGGTTTCACTGCAAAAATGTCAAAAATAAATCCGAGATCTGAGTTTCTGTGATCTTGACAACTTTTCTTGCAACTTTGACAGCTTCTGCAACTTTTGCAATTTTGCACTTTAAAGATCTTCAATTCTCAATTTTCCTTCAACCTAGGACTTGCAAAACACACAAGAGGGAAAAGTTGTTTGTTTTTGGTGAATGGGGGTTTGCCTTGGTCAAACCCCGTTTTGGTAATTAAACCTTGAATTGAAATGAAACATGGAAGGAATGATAAATGAACAAGTTATATGTTTCAACTCACCAAACCATTGATTTGAAAGCCTTGAAGGATTGAAACTTAGTAGATCTCTCCAAGGTCTTGATCTTGCATGAATGGCTTGATTGATGATGTGATCTTGATATTTGAAATTTTACTTGAATGCTTGAAACCTACATCACAATGTTAGCTCCAAAAACATGCATGATTAGACAACTTTGACATGATGCTTAAGATCTTGAATGTTGCAACAAATGATGATGAAATATGATCTTGAACACCTTTGACAATAATCTTAGCTCTTGTGAAGTCTCTTTTGAAAATGTAGGATTTGAATTGATAAAAAGATCTTGCTTTTATAGATGATTTTTTAATTTCCTAAAAATTAAACTTTACAAGCCAACATTTGAAATTGAATTTGGGATCATTAAAATACTGCCAAAAACATATTTAAAATTTGAATTTGCAACTTAAAGGGGACCCACTCACCCAAGGGCGAATGGGTCTTGACCTAAATTATCAGGATTGAATGGGTCACCATTGGAGCTGATTGTAAGTTCTCAATTTTTGGTTTCTTTCAACACAAGACAACTGAGGAGGGGTGGAGGGAAGGGGGTGAATCAGTTGTACCTTAAAAATTAAAAACCCTCATAAACATTTAGTTCCACATTCATTCAAATAACCCTTAATTTGTTATAATGATTTAGCATGAAAAACAAATAACAAAAAATTTAACAGAAACAACACCATACACAAGAGAACACTAGATTTACGTGGAAAACCCAAGATGGGAAAAACCATGGTGAGGATTAGCTCATAATATAAAGTAATACCGATTACAAAAAGGCTCACTGTCGGAGGGCACACTGCCCAGAAGAAAGAAAGGCTCACTACCAGAATAGAAAAGAAGATAGAGAAGAATGTTACACAGAGAAATTAATCTCAATGCAATAGGAATATCCACCACAATGTCACCAACACCTTCGCAGTTTGACAATCTAATATCTAACACATGAAATCTCGAACTACATCCAACAATCTAACACATGAAATCTCACACTGCACTTCTCAAATTCGCACCTCACAACTTTGTAATTTGCATCATACTCATCTATCTTATCATCCTTCAACAACTCAACTCTTATTTATACCATCTTCAACCTTGAAACCATTCTCCAAAGTTGGCTATGCACCTCAATCGTGTAAATTCAAATTAGGTCGGCACCAAAACATTCCTGCGGTAGAAAATAATTAAGGCATACCAGAACACACCTTAGCTAGGACCTAAATCCATTCATATGCACCTACACCACGCTTCCACAAACATCGAAGCACCTTCGCATTTAGTATAAACACCTAGGTTAGTCATTACCCATGTAAACACCATTAAACTTTTAAGTACACGCTTCCTATGATCAAAAGCAACTCGTGGACAACAAATGTCACCTAAACACAATTTGAAATATTCCACAAACACCCTAAAATCCAACATATTCCTTTGTAGCAACTTTCATTTGAAAAATGTACACACCCAGTTGTTGATGCGATTTTTGTGACCTCACCAATCAGCCGAAGAACAAAATAGTTTGGGGCTACTCCGTTCTCTCTTGATCAAAGTATTCCGCACTCTAAGATTGCAAGAAAGTTCGTGCGTTCAACTCCAAGGTTCCTTAAGTGCGAATAGACCCAGTTTGGTTGATGTGTAATGCTATGTTCGTACGAGGGGACTTACGCAATTGTTCAGATTTCTCACAGTTAGCAGCTAATGTAGGATTTGAAGGGGAATTCTTATGTGTATGATTTGGCAATGTGGTTCTTTTCCTAAGACTAATAAGAAATGTACGGAAAGTAAAAGGGTTAAGGCCTAAGAAATTTATATGTTATTCTAAATGCAGGATATGTGGGGCTTCGTTTCAATAGACTTCAACCAGATTTCACCTAGCCTCACGTCGGACAGCCTCAGTAAAATCGGTGCAATCTTCAAGGCGATAGCAAAAGATGTTCAAGTTATAATTTAACATACATACACCATCAAAACGACGCATATAAGCATGTAAACCACAACCGAAGTTAAACTCAAGATAATGTCCAGTTGACCACGCAAGGCAGACTTATCATCAACAAGCCGCTAGTGGTATGGAATAAAGTGAAGCTATCTCAATAAAACACCACACACCAAAGTAAGCTACTTGCATGAAATTAAGCTACTTGGATACGAAAGGAAGAAGAGACCTTGCTAGCAATTCATGACAAGACGAATTCCATCATCAATGAAAAGATCTATTATCATGAAAAGTGTTACACAACAATCTCCCAAAAGTTTTCAAAGGGAAAACTTTCTTTCTTCTCCAAATTAATGCAAAATGCTCTACAATGCTACACTATCTAGCTCTAATGCTAATGCTCTCTCAATGTCTACTGTCTACTATTCCAATGTCTAATTCTAATGAATTACAAATGAGGGGGACTTCCCCTTATAGCTAGCCAAGTCCCAAAAGACGGCTAGGGTTACAATCAATAGAGTGGCCAGAATCGTACCCTTCCCCTAACCCTAAAAACGAGAATGGTGGTACATTAAATGAATCAAGATACCCACTCTCCCAAAAGAAAAGGTAATAAATGCTCCATATTGAGTCTTCTAGAAGATCCTCGTCCAGTGAGTGTGTTCCCATTTGCCTTCTCTCAGACTGCCAACTCAACAAATCTGCTAAGTACGGCCTCAACCTCCTGAAGAAATCGGTGGAACACAATCTAACTGAAACTCTAACACCGTGATGAATGCTCGTGCCTTGTACAAGACTTTCTCCAAGCAGCTAAGGAGTCCTACGTGTTCTGGATCAAAGTGGAGAATGTAGCAGTATTTTCAAAGTCATCCTATACAAAGGTCTTAATATCTGCGAAGAAAGGCACCAGCAAACCCCTCAAATTATCAAAACTTATCTCATTTGGATTCAGCCGCCTAGCAAATATGGCCTCAAAGGTGTTCTGAACTCCATCTATGATGTTGGCCATAGCCCTGTGTATCCTGGCTGAATCTGCCTGTGCTGCATCGAAGAAGCCACGCCCTGTGATAGCCGAAGAATACCACCGAGAGAAATCATATCGGTCATTCACCTGAATGACACCTCCATCAATCAGCAACTGCAATGGCACATGCCTCAACACCTCAAGGCATTTGGATCACCTTACTCGATAGATAGAGCGTACGCCCCAAGCATGATCCACGCATCCATCCGTGTCAAAATAGTAGAGGCCTGTTGAAAGGAAAAGGCAAGGTCCTCCATAAATTTCTCTGTTCAGTCGAACTCCCATGACCCATTTATCTGCCTCCTGTGCCATCTCCCCAACTCTACTAAGCCGCTGATCGACTCTCTAGGAATATCCGCTGGAGGCTCTATCACTGGTACATCCTGCCCTCGAGAACGAGACAACTGCTGAACATATCCAATTAAGGCTTTGTGTTCTCATTTCAACCTTTTGTATTTTCCTTCTTTCTTGAACAACCTATCCTTGAGGGCGAGGAAGGAGTTATCACACTCCTCAACAATTTTGAGCACCAAAAGAGGGTGTCCTTAAATCCGCAGGGTGACCACATAATTCTCGTGAATCAGCTTCATTCCGTCACACCTAACCTCTCTGTGGACAAGAACGGAAGAGTAATGGTTTCATCCTCCTCGAGATCTTCAAAATTTTCTTGCCTTCTTCTTCGGTGGTGGTGCTAATCGATCCGTTCAAGAACTCTTCCATTTCAACTGATCAAGCTCCTCACTAGGGCTTCTTCAGATTCTCCGCCTTTTGCCAATCGAAAGCACTTATAATCGTGATGTCGTATACGCCACCGTACTCGACTTCTAACCCGTTTCAACCTTCTTCTTCATTCCGGGCGAGGCCTATCGTCTCATGGCCGAGGTCACCGACACTATATCATCATCATCACCATCGCTCATGGCCTCTAATTCGAAACCGAGGGTCAAGAATGGTCCCTCTATCATCATGGCCGATCAATTCGGGAGAGGTGCGCTGGACGCCCGCTAAACCGACCTCGCGGAGGTTGAATATCGTCCTGTACTACTGGCACCTGATTCAATACAATCCTCTGATCAGCAAATAAAGACACCTCCTGTATGCTTGGAGAACGTGTCTCCAAGGGTGCTGCCACTGTGACTCGTGGAGGCTCTGGCTGAACTATTTCTTTCTTTCTGGACTCTGGCCCTCTTGTGATCTGTTTCTTTCTGCCAGTGGTGGGCGTCCTGTGATCTCCCATCAAGTTGTAAGTCAAGGCAATTGACTTACTTTTCAATCTGTTCACTCTCCTGTCAACCCATGCCCTGGTGAATGTCATAACTGGGATGGAAAGAGTATCCAAATCAGCAACCTCGGGCTCTGACCAATCTATAGGTGGAAGTGGAGTATCCCGAACAGCTGCATAGTCTGGATGAACAACATCCATATCCTCATTAACCTGGTCCGGAACTGGGACTACCTCACACTCCCTGATCAGAGTAATCGGCAACCGAGAAAACATTCTCTTCCTTACTTCAATTTCATCAACTGCATCAGCCCAATAGTCTTCTATGGTGGCCTTATGTTTGAATTCCTCCGACAGAACCCAATTGATGTTATGGTGTGGTCGTAGTCTTTCTTGTATGATATGAGAAGTGATAAACTCAAGCTCACTTCAAATGCTCTGGGCAGTCGAAGGACACACCTCATCCGAGTTGCCCATCACAATTGGAAACTCTATCCCCCCTTTCTTCTTCTTCTTTTGGATTTTGTCAAAGGCTAGCAACTGTCGATATCTCTAGCATTATTATTCTATTCGGGTACTTAGGCAGCCTATATGGGTATGAAGAAAATCCTTGCACCTAATGTATGAAAATCTCGGAAATTGAATAAACCAGCACCCATACCTTCGATCAACTCCTGGGCATCTCTAGAGATCTGTGGTGTAACCGCTCCTGAAGCAGCCTCGTGATATACATGGTGAATGAATCGTTGACACGTTTGTAGTAGGTTGTGCTTGACAGGTGCAACTGTGTACATGCCTCATGGATTTTGAACTGATGAGGGCCGCATCCAACAGGTTCTTTATAAGAAATCCCCCTGTACCTCGTCATTCGTGCCAACATATAAATAAGGTAGGAGCTCATGTAAAACGTTTTAGTCCTCCTCAGCTCAGGAGCTGCTCATGTATATTATCGCTGATCATCTCAGCCCAATTGACATAATCCTTGCCCTCTAGTACCAGGTTGATGTAATAAAACATCCAAGGCTCAAAAATGTAGGACTGTGGGCAACCACCAACCCTGCTCAGCATCATGATAAGATCGCAGTACTCTTGTTTCAGGTCCTCCGCTATGATCTGTTTCGGCAACTTCGCACGAGAAGGCTTGGGAGTGCTCATCCAGTGGGTGTTAATTGTGTCCATGCACCTCTCGAATGTGGAAGCATACATCCGCTCAGCCCGTTCTCTGGACTTGTAAATCATGTTCCTGTGCACCGGGATCCCGAAAGCTTCACCAATGGCTACCGGAGTAAGGTTGGCAAGCACTTGGCCATCTGGTGTCGTGATCGACCGGTGTTCCTTCTCGTAGCAATTAGCGCACTCCATTATCAGCTCCGAACACTGAATGGCTGGCGGAAAACCAGCAGCTGCATATAGTCCACTTCGGACGATGTTGTGTGAAGTGACCGAAGCCCGATGACTTCCAATTCCGAACAGCCTGTTCTTGAAGGTCTCCAAGTTGACGGAGCCCAAGTTAGTGTCTGTCAACTTGCCCAACTTTGAAATGAATTTCGACTCTGGCATGAATGTTTTGCTGAGCTTCTTGATCACTGCCTGTCTGGAGGCACCATTGTCCTTTCCGGTTGTCCTCGCTTCAGCCATCTGCAACATAACAAACATTCATCAGCAATTAAATTTAATAAAATAAGGCATTGTATAGGGGCTGCAGTCGACTTTAGAAGCTGCAATAACTTTCGTGTTTGCAAACCTCAGCTTCTTCTCTTGAATAAATTCGAATTCCAACACTTAGAACAGATTTCTAAGTGGACTTTGATGACTTTACTTCACAATCAGCAATCAGCAATTTCAACCTCTATGACTTCGTATCAGCAATCAGCAATCAGCAAACTAGCAAGTTCGTACTTTTAAAACTCACAACTACTTCTTTGCTTCAAGGCGTCTTCCTTCAACTCTCAGCACAAGCAACTTAAGGCATACCTCTTTCAACTGGCACTTATCTTTAGCAACAAATTAAACTGGCAAAGTCGTACCTTTCAAGCTTTCAGCAACTTCAAGGCGTACCCCTCTCAGCAACTTGCACTCCTCAGCAAAATTCGAATTCCCTCAAGCCTCAACAACTCACAGCAATGCTTCACTCTCAAAGCAAGTTCGACCTCTTCAGCTATGAAAACAAGTGAAAAACTTGCTCATTTTATAGCTAGAATTCGAATTCTAGAAGAAGTTAATTTTAGCCAGTGCCATTAAACTCCACTACTCCACTTCAAGAATTCGAATTTTCCCTCTGATGTTTCTGACACTTGTCTCCAGTCGTCGGGAATCTTATTCTTCTAGAAACTTGACTTTGACTGGCGTTTTGGATTTTGCTTTCGAAAATTTAATTTAATTCATCATTTTTTATTTTTTTTTACTCACCAGCCGGAGCTCTGCCACTTGAATTCGAACTTCAACTTTTCTTCTGCTCTGGAAAATTCATCTTCGAAGAATTTAATCAAAATTATCTAGGCAATTTCTCTTGAACTCATCATTCGAAGAAAATTCATCTTGAAAGCACATTTTATTCATTTTTGCCTTAGAAGATTTTAAATTTTCCTTTAGGAAAATTCACGATTTGAGCACTGATTAAATTCTTCACTGAAAAAGTGTCGGCGAAGCTCAGAAGACTTGGAAATCCATTCATCATCGCAAATGTTCAGTACCCAGAAGCAAATTTTCTTCAGAATGCCTCGAATCCATGGGTACCCAACGAACGGGTTCATTTAATTTTTCGAATTTTGAACCTTAGAAAATATTATTTTCACCATTTAAATTCGTTCTTCGCCTGTGATCACTCTGTGTTGCTCCAAACTGGAAAACTTGAATTCATCCTGCATCTCTGACTTCATTGCTGAGTAAATTGCTCGCTCTTCGGAAAATTTCATCACTCTGAGCTCTAGGCGTATTTTCCAAGGGAAAATAATTTTCCTTAGAAATATTTCTATCATCTTGCACTTTGAGAAGTTTCCCTTAGAAAATAATTTGATCATCTGCCAGTGAGAGAAATATCATCTTCACTTAGAAAAAATTTACTCATTCCCGGCACGCCTTACTCCTCACTTCACACTTCGCACTTGAAAGGCAATTTTATTAAAGTTTCTAACGCCTTAGAGGAGCTCTTCAACACTTAGAAAATATTTCACTTTTCCAGTTGAGGCGCCTAGCACACTTTATTTTATTTCCACCACCTTCAAATATTTCAATGCCTTCAAGATATTTCTAACACCTTATAACTCCCTTCAAACATTTTTCAACACACACCACGCCTTAGAAATATTTCCATCCTTTAGGCTTTAGGCGCCTAGCACACACATGAGGGAAAATCATGCCACACATACCTTTACCACCTCACACGTCCTTGAAAAATTCTCTAACACCTTGAGCGCCTAGCATTTACACCATTCACCATGCCTTGGTAATATTCTTCACCTCAATTACCACCCTTAATCACTTTTCACATCCAAACATGGGCGCATTTTGATGTGTCTAGTGGATGAACGCCTTCAGGTGCCTCTTCACCTTCCAAATTTTGTCCTCATGTGAGCTCATTTGGGTGCATTTTAGAGGGTGAGGAGGATAAAAACGTTTGACCTGTTTGACTCCTTGCAACCTTGGGCGCATTTTGATACATGAGAAGGATGGGCGCATTTAGGAGGGTGAGGCGGATTTGCTTCATGCCTTAGAAAAATTTTCAACCTTTTCTTCTTTCAAGTTGGGCGCATTTTGCCCCTGCTGCAGGATAAACATCATTGACTTCCTTTGACTTCTTGCCTTGGGCGCATTTTGACCCCTGAGCAGGATGAACTCACACTTAGAAATTTTTATGCCTCTTCATCAATCTGGGCGCATTTTGCCAGGCCTGCTGGACGAAATTCCAGACTTAGACAAATTTTTATCATCTTTTGCCAGCTTACGTGCCCTGCTATTTATAGTAAGTCTTCTCAATTTTGCTCCTTTGAAGCTCGGAATGGCCTGAAACTTTAAACATAGCTTCTTCATAACTTTATCAACCTGTTGACACTGCCACTTTTAGTCACCCTGCTATTTATAGCCTATTTCTGAAGGTGGCCTACTATAAATAGTAAGCTCATGTTTCTGATAGCTCCCAAGCTCCGATCGAGTTGAAATTTGAATGAGGCGATCCTCACCACGTGACCTGTTGGCTGACACTGATGCATGCAACTGATTTACTATTTTAGCATGTTTCCAATTTGACTTACTATAAATAGTAAGTGCTCCGCTTGACTGAAATTTCACCACCAGAGATAGCCCAAGAACGCCGATCGGGTGGTTTACACCGGATTTCGAAGATTTTGACTTTTGATGCCTATTTTTAGGCTCCGAGAAACCCTAATTTGCATTGCATGTGTATCAAAAGATCTCCGTTTGTCTTCGTTTCTGCGGCACTGCGATCGGCTCGTGAATCTGAACTCTTGGGAAGCGGCTGCCGGGACACACCTGCTAAAATAGCAAGTTCCTTTACTCGAGTGAGAATCCTCCGCTTGCATGTCACACCATCGCAAGGTCTCGAAAACCCTAAGGAATATCCGGACATGCAAAGAAAAACTCGTGATCTAGACCCCCGAATTCGGCTGCCGACCGCTAAAAAATAGTAAGTTGTCCGCTACCAAATTTTGCAATAACGAAAGTAGTCCGATGCTCAATGCCATGTGACTGCCGGAATCTCAAAATAGCTGATAGATTGCCCTGAGTTTCACACTTACTAAAAATAGTAAGTACCTCAAAATTCGATGAAACTTTGCTGGAAACCTGCTGGATGTCTGCTGACAACAACATTAAGTTCAATTTTCAATTTATTCACTTTATTTGCCCCTGAATTGACCAGAAACGATGAAACCCTAATTTTAGACTTGGCCAATATTTTCACGTTTAAACTCAATGACGGACACAACCCCCCCCCCGAAAGGCAGACATCAGAAAAGAGACAAGCGGGAGAGAGAAGAAAACCCAAGCCAAAAAAACCGGAACGGAGCAAAAATTAGGGGGTCCCCATCTTGAATGGGGCGATGTGTGAAAAGGTCACAACAATCGTGCAAATTCAAATTAGGTCGGCACCAAAACATTCCTGCGGTAGAAAATAATTAAAGCATACCAGAACACACCTTAGCTAGGACCTAAATCCATTCATATGCACCCACACCACGCTTCCACAAACATCGAAGCACCTTCGCATTTAGTATAAACACCTAGGTTAGTCATTACCCATGTAAACACCATTAAACTTTTAAGTACACGCTTCCTATGATCAAAAGCAACTCGTGGACAACAAATGTCACCTAAACACAATTTGAAATATTCCACAAACACCCTGAAATCCAACATATTCCTTTGTAGCAACTTTCATTTGAAAAATGTACACACCCAGTATACTCAAAAAACTTTGCCATACACCGTAACTCAAGAAACCAACTTTCAAAGCACCAAACCTTGAACAACTTCGACTGAAGAAAGATACCAACACTATCAACATGCCTTCAAATCCACAAGACTTGAAATCAAACAATGAAAAAATGTAGAGCAAAAATATTTTTCCCAAACACCTCTGCAATACACAGTTAACACACTAGTGAACACAACTTTTGCACAGCGATCCAGTAGACCAAATTTTGGATATATCACCTTTGAACACCTCTAATCAACATATCCGAAACGCACAAGCAAATCTTCAACCTAGAAGAAATGCGAAGGAACACCAAAACACTAACCTGCAACCCAGAACAACAACAACTACACATACTCTTGCAACAATCTTCTGCTCATCAATGAAAACACAGGCTTGTTGACATCAATGACAACACCAACTGATCAGACAACAATCCCCCTCTTTGTCATTGATGGCAACACATGATGTGAAAAACCATCAACAACAAACACAACAACTCTGTTTTGTACCTATTGACTTTTCTCTTTTCTCTCACATGACTTGCTCTTTTTCTCTTTCACATTACTCACTTTCCCCCTTTCAACTTATATTTTTCACATGCTTCATTCTCCCCCCTTGAAATCAATGGAAAAGGACAAAAGATTTGCATTATTTATGTTTCTCCTTTGACATCAACCAACCTTCTCACAACTGCTTTGCAACTGTCTTTTTTTCACTGCGCAATATACTCCCCCTTAGGAGCACACACCATATTGCACTAATCAACAACCACTGCAAAATGAAAACACTCATTCTCTCTGACTGCAACAACCAATATTGTCACTACCTACTCCCCTTGAGAGGTAGCCACCAACCATCAATCTAGACCAAGGAATGAATCTTGAAATCCACTGGATTGATGCATCCCCTTATGCATCTAGTTCAAAGGAGGAGGGGCAATGATCCCTAACTTCTCCCGGAGATACTCAAAAGTATCTTTAGGAAGAGCCTTAGTGAATATGCCAGTAATTTGATCCTTTGTAGGCATATATTCAAGCTTCATTTCATTTTCTACAACCATCTCTCTTAGAAAGTGATACCGGATTGAGATATGTTTTTTCCTTGAATGCATTACCAGATTCTTTGAAATATTGATAACACTCGTATTGTCACAGAAGATAGAAATTGGTTCATCATATACCATTCTAATAGCCTTCAATGTTTGCTTCATCCATAACACTTGTGTGCAGCAAGATGCTGCTACAATGTACTCTGCCTCTGCAGTAGATAAAGATATTGAATCTTGTTTCTTGCTTAGCCATGACACCAATCTGCATCCAAGAAATAATGCACCACCACTTGTACTTTTTTTGTCATCTACACAACTAACCCAATCTGCATTTGTGAAAGCACTTAGAATGAAATCAGTATATTTGGATACCATCAGCCATGATCCAAAATTCCCTTCAAGTATCTGAATATCCTCTTCACTGCTGCAACATGTGACTTTCTAGGATGTTCTTGAAATCTAGCCACAAGACAAACTGCATGCATGATATCCGGTTTAGTAGCAGTTAGATATAAAGTCCTCCAATCATTGATCTATACTTGCTCTGATTAGCCATAGGAGATTCATCATTCTTGCTCAACTTGCAACCAATAACTATAGGGGTACATACTAGTTTAAAATCTTCTATTCCAAACTTCAACATTTTTTTGACATACTTTGATTATGAAATGAAAATCAAAATACCTTTATTTGTCTAATTTATTTGTAGCCCAAGGAAGAAATTCATCTCCACAAACATAGACATTTCAAACTCTTTTTTGCATTTCTTCTGCAAACTTCTTACACATAGTTTCATTGCCATCAAAAATTATGTCATCAACATATACAACCACAATCAAGATTTATTTTTTTCAATTTTAAAGTAAAGATTGCTATTTGCGGTACTTTTATTGAATCCTTCTTGTATCAAGTACTTGTCCAACCTTGCATACCAAGCTTTAAGAGCTTGCTTCAATCCATACAATGCCTTCTTCAATCTATAGACCATATTTGATTTGTTTGAAAATTGAAATCCTTCCGGTTGTTCCATGTATACCTCTTCTTCCAATTCTTCATTCAAGAAAGCAAATTTCACATCCATTTGATAAACTTTGAAATTTTTGTGTGCTACAAAAGCCAAAAACATCTTGATAGGTTCCATTCTTGCCACGAGAGCAAATTTCTCAAAATCTATTCCTTCAACTTGTGAGTAGCCCTTACACACAAGCCTTGTCTTGTTCCTTACCACTTCTCCATTCTCATTTAGTTTGTTTCTGAATACCCACTTAGTTCCAATCACATTTTTGTTTGTTGGTCTTGGGACAAGTTCCCAAGTCTGATTCTTCTCAATCTGCAACAATTCTTCTTTCATAGCCTTGATCCAATATTCATCTTTGCATGCCTCAATCACTATTTTAGGTTCAACTTTAGAAATTAAACATATATTTACATGTTCTTCAACAACTTTCCTTCTTGTCAGTATACCTCTGCTCTTATCTCCAATGATCTGGTCTTCAGAATGATTCTTCTGCACATACTTAAGAGTTTTAGAAGGCTTTTTCGGAGCTTCTTCTTCTTCAATCTGCACTTCTTTTTATGTAGCCTTTTCTTCTTCTCCACAAGAAAACTCATTTGATTCATATCCATCTATCACCATTGAATTCTTCTGTAAATCTTCATCAACCTTGACACTTGCACTCTCAACAATCTTTCGCAATCTCTTGTTGTAGCATTGATAAGCTTTGCTTCTAGTAGAATATCCAAGGAAGATACCTTCATCAAACCTTGCATCAAACTTTCCTAAGTTTTTTTCATCTCTTTGGATATAGCATTTGCTTCCAAACACTCTGAAGTACTTGATAGTAGGGATCCTTCCATACCATAGCTCATAGGGAGTTTTTGTGCTATTTGCTCTTGCTTGAACTCAATAAGGTATATAAACAATAGTATGAATTGCTTCTCTCCAGTAGACTTCCGGTAGATTTTCTTCTTTCATCATTGTCCTTGTAGCTTCTTGAACAGTCCTATTATTTCTTTCAACCTCTCCATTTTGTTGAGGAGTCCTAGGGGTAGACAATTGCCTCGTTATACCATGATTATCATAAAAGATGTTAAAATCATTGGAGGTGAACTCTCCACCTCTGTCAAACCTTAAAAATTTGATTTTCATATCCATTTCATTCTCAACCATAACTTTAAATGCTTTAAAACTTATCTAGAGCTTCTGATTTTTCTTTGAGAAAAGTAACCCATGTCACTCTAGAATAATCATCAATCAATAGCATGAAATACCTGTCACCTTGAAGACTTCTTACTCTTGTAGGACCACAAAGATCCATATGTACCAATTCCAACAATCCGGTAGTAGATTGTTCTCTGACTTTGAAGCTTCTTTTTGTTTTCTTTCCAACTTGACACTCCTTACAGACAACATTAATAGGCTTTGTAATCTTTGGCAGATCTCACAACTTGACCTGAACTGATTCTTACTAGGTTATCAAAATTGATGTGGCACATCCTCCTATGCCATAGCGAACTTTCATTAATCTGAGTCATAAAGCAATGACCATCAACACCCTTAAGTTGATAGAAATTTTCATTTATTCTTCTTCCAGCAACAATCATAGTGTCGAAGCCTTTTCTGATTTCACATCCATCATCCTGAAACATAAGATTGTATCCTTTGCTACACATTTGTCGAACACTCAAGTGGTTATGCCTTAAACCCTTAACATGGTAAACATAATCAGTATTATGCTTGCCATCAAAATTGATAGAGTTTTTTCCACATATCTTAGCAGATGTATCATCACCAAATCTAATACATCCTCCATATTTTTTAAGTTTAACAAACTCTTGTCACTGGTCATATGATTAGAGCATCCACTATCAATGATCCAGTAGTTCTTCTCATGTCTAGCATGAAAAGTAGACACCAAAGTTCCTTTAGTCTTGTCCTTTGTCTTTGGAGGACTTTCCTTCACACATCCCTCAGAGTTAGTAAAAATAGATTTATCTTTTAAAGCCATGAACAAGCATTCACCATCATCATCATCTCCATAATCAGATTCATCATCAGAAATACTTGCATCTTCTCTAACATAATGACTTTTCTTAATCATCTTATCTTTGTTCTCCTTATTTTTGTTATTCAAAGCTCTGTTTGAACATCTTGAAGCATAATGACCTATCTTTTCACTACTAAAACATTTGAAAGGAAACTTACCACTGTACTTACCAATACCCTTGTTCATTCTCCTTACAAAGTTGGCTTCCATATCATCAAGATCCTCTTGATTTGATTCCTTAATTTCCTCTGATTTTTCAGCCTTATAAAATGTCTCAACTCTTGCACCACTATTTGTACCAAATTCTCTCATCTCAAAAGCAATTAAAGAACCATATAATTGATCTCTGGTATATTGATTTAAATTTGTAAATTCTTCAATAGCAAAAACTTTATGACTATAAGATTTAGGAAGAGTTTTGAGAAAAAATTTTACCACTTCTGGTTCATTGAGTTTTCCACCAAAACCTCTGGTGGAACTAACAACTTCATCTACCTTTTGCATGTAGCTTGTAATGTTTTCATCTTCAGACATCCATAGGTTCTCAAACATGATCTTTATATTCCCCATCTTAGCTTTTTTGACCTTATCATCTCCTTCATAAATGCTTTCTAACTTTACCCAAATTTCTCTAGCAGTTTTCAGACTCATAACTTTCACTAATTCAGAATTAGCAAGACCATTTGAGAGCATACCTTGCTTTACCATTGCTTTCATAGGCCTTATCTCATCATTAGTACTTGGACCATTTGCAGGTGCAGTATATCCATTCTCAACAAACTCCCAGACATCAAATCCAAGATAAACCAAAAAACCAACCTTCCTTGTCTTCTAGAATGCATAATCCATTCCATCAAACACATGAATCACTTTCTTGTGCGCCATCCCAAATTTACCTCAAGCGGTTAAGCTTTCTTCCAAGGAACCTTGCGTTGATACCAATTGTTGAATGCACAAGACAACTAAAAGGGGGGAGGGTGAATTAGTTGTACCTTAAAACTTAAAAACCCTCATAAACATTCAAGTCCACATTCATTCAATTAACCCTTATTTTGTTATAATGATTTAACATGAAAAACAAATAACAAAAATTTAAACAAAATCAACATCTACATAAGAGAACACTAGATTTATGTGGAAAACCCAAGATGGGAAAAACCACGGTGAAGATTAACTCACAATATAAAGTAATATCAATACCGATTAGAGAAGGGCTCATTGCCGGAGGGAACACTGCCTAGAAGAAAGAAAGGCTCATTGCTAGAATAAAAAAAAAGATAGAGAAAAATGTTACACAAAGAAATTAATTTCAATGCAATAGAAAAATCCACCACAATGTCACCAACATCTTTGCAGTTTGACTAAAGAATTGTCTACCTTCTGCTCACTACATCTAGCAATCTAACACATGAAATCTCGCACTGCATTTTTTAAATTCGCACCTCACAACTTTGAAATCCACATCATACTCATCTATCTTATCATCCTTCAACAACTCAACTCTCATTTATACCATCTTCAACCTTGAAACCATTCTCCAAGGTTGGTTATGCACTTCAACCGTGTAAATTCAAATTAGGTCGGCACCAAAACATTCCCACGGTGGAAAGGAATGAAGGCGGACTACAACACACCTTAGCTAGGACCTAAATCTATTCATACATGCCATGCCATGCCACACCATGCTTCCACAAACACTGAAGCACCTTCACATTTAGTGTAAACACCCAGGTTGGTTGTTACCCGTGTAAACACCATTAAACTTTTAAGTTACATGCTTCCTTTGATCAACAACAACTTGCGAACAACAAATATCACCTGAATACAATTTGGAAAATTCCACAAACACCCTAAAATCCAATAGATTCCTTCACAACAACTTTCACCTAAAGAATGTACACACCCAGTACACTTAAACAACTCTGCTATACATTGTAACTCAAGAAACCAACTTTTGAAACACCAAACCTTAAACAACTTCGACTGAAGAAAGATACCAACACTATCAGCATGTCTTCAGATCTGCAAGACTTGAAATCAAATAGCAGAGAAATGCAAAGCAAAAATATTTCTCCTAGACACCTCTACAATACATAGTTTACACTCTAGTGAACACAACTTCTTCTACACAACGATCTAGCACATCAAATTTTGGATATAACACCTTTGATCAACATATCTGAAATGCACAAGCAAATCTTCAACCTAGAAGAAATGCGGAGCAACACTAGAATATTACCTTGCAATCCAGAACAACACCAACAACTACACATACTCTTGCAACAATCTTCTGCTCATCAATGACAACACAGGCTTGTTGACATCAATGACAACACCAATTGCTCATACTTACAATAGGTTGGAGATGAGATGAATTTCTTGTTGGGTGAATGAGGAAGACCATTGCAGGTTGTACCTTTCTTGTAGTTGGTTGTACTCCTTGTGTGGGTCAAGGGGGATTCATCATAGTCACCATTTATCAATTGGAGCAAGTGCTAAGAGGTTTATTCCTGTAGACTAGACATTTCCAGGGGTTTATATTTGTTGTTCACCATTGCACTCTTCACTAGCTAGGCCGTACCATGTTTTTTGTGCATTGGAGCTAGGCATGTGGATCCCTTGTCCCAAGAACTGCCTTTTTGGTGGTCTTTTGTTGCTGATTGGGGACGCCTTGATCATAGAAGAGTACTCAAACCTGTTTGGGGTTGAACTTTGGTAATCTGAGTGCCTATAAGGGGTCCGTACAGTCCTATGCCCTTGCTGGTTTGTTGATTTGTGAGTTATGACAAACCTATAGATGCTTGTTATTCATTATCAGATCATTGTAATTCATTTTCAGGAGGAGATAAGTTGAGTAGAGTGAGCTGGGAACATTGCTCTAAGCCTACATTGACTATTTGGTGTGATGGTGGATGAATTGGTGAAGATTTCTGAGTCATTGCTTTGCTGTCCAGACTGCTGCAGTGAAGTTGCAGGCCTGTACCAGTCACCTAATCACCATTCCCTTGAGGTATACTTGCCATTTCAATGATGGGTGGTTAGTTTCCTAAGTTATGAGTTCATTTGGGGTGCTTTAATCAGTTTCATATCACATTATATTTGTAACAACAGTTATGCATTTGATTTAGAATGATTTATAAGAGCTCACAATGTAACACTAGGTGTAATGCTTTATTGTACTCACCCCATTGAACAAGTGGTTTTTTGGCACTCACTCACCACTGAAAAGTGGAAGAGCTTGTTTTTATATTTCATTATTGTATTAGATTTCCCTCTACAAAGTGGATTTTCTCAGCTTACCCCACTAGACAAGTGGTTGTCACTTTCAGCAGCTTTAGTATCAATTGTAATCCTTACATCGTATGCTTTCACCTCACCCACACTGGGAACTTGGTTCAATAAAAAATAGAAGGAAGCTGCTTAGCATTACATTTTGTTTCTAGAGCTAACAAGTTTTAATTTAAAAAAAAAACTAAGGGTGCTTATTACATAAATGAATAAGCTCCAATGGCTGATTTTCTCTCTATGCACTTCCAGGAAACCTACCCCTATGGTGTTTTCCAAATGCACAATCCTTGCACACTTCATTTCCTCTTGCTTGAATCTTTTGTAACCCATGTACCATTTTCCATTGATGCAACATATGCAATCCTTGAAACTTAAGTTGTCCATACCTTTGTGCCATAACCAACTTGTATCCTCAATGATGACATAACAAACATTTGCTTCCCTTGCTTTGATTCTCAATGGGAACATTCGGTTCTTCATCATCTCTACTGTAGCAATCATATTTTCTCATCTTTCATCATCTTTACTATAGCAATCATCTTTTCTCATCTTTCATCATAGATAGTGCAAACTTTATTATTAGATACAAGTTTAAGTTATTTGTCAACAAATTAACTAACACCTAGTAGATTATTCCTTATTTGTGATGAGTGGTATACATCAGCAATTTCCCCCCCCTTGTTTAGTGTCTATATCCAATTTTCCTTTTTCACAAATTCCAAGTAATTTATCATTGCCTAATCTTACTTCACTTTTAAAATTTTCATCTTTGTAAATGCTTCTCTACGACCTATCATATGATTAGAACAACTTGAATCTAGAAATTGTACCTTGTTACATGTGTTTTCAACATCACTATATGAAAGAGAGTAGTGTGTTGGATCTTCATTTTTTCCTTTTTGATACCTTCATTTGCATTCTTTGTGTTTTGTTGTGCATAGTTTTCTTTTCTTCCTTCATTTGAATTCTCAAATTTTCTCTCTCTATAATACAAAATTTCTTGCAACATTGCACTAGCTACCTTTGTATATTAAATCTGCCCCAGCCTCTACTTTGTCCTCTTCCTTTGGAATTAGAATCAAGTCCTTGATAAGGGTTCTCCCCATGATTGCCTTGAGCAAGACTAGTACTTGCTTCTTGATTATTATTGATCTTTACCTTTGACATAAGCACTTGCCATACACTTCACCTTCTCTTCATAAATAAGTAATGATCCAATCAGCTTGTCAACCTTTAGAGTACCTAAATCTTTGCTCTCTTCTGAAGTAATAAGAATATGCATCCACATGGGTGTAAGAGATTTCACAATCTTCTTCATAACCACATCATCTTTCGCTACTTCCCCATATGTTCTCATCTTATTCACTATGTTTGTTTCTCGAACACAATAATCTTCAACTTTTTCATTTTCTTTCATTCTTAAATTCTCAAAATTCATTCTTAGGGTTTGAAGCTTTGCAAACCTTACCTAATCTATCCTTTGACGTCTTGCAACCTCCAATTCTTGGATAAAGACTTGGATCTGTTCCACTCTAAATTTAGAAAAACTAGTGTTCCACAGAGTTTCCTAACGAGGGGATGCAAGGACGGGGGGACCAAGGGCCTAAGTTTGGGGACGGCGGGGGGACGAGGAGGTGGTGCAAATACTTACAATAGTTGAAAAATTATTTATGAAAGATGTGTAAGGAATACGTATGAGAATTGCAAATGAAACTTTGGCATACCAAGTAAAGTTTAAACTAATAAACATTAAAAACATGGTAATAATCGCATTGAACATTAACAATGATGGGTAGAGGTTTGGGGGCAAATCAGAAATAACTCATTAAGTATAAGAATTGCAAATGAAACTGTGGCATACTAAGGAAAGTTTAAACTAATAAACATTAAAAACATGGCAATGATTGCAATGAACATTGACAATAGTGAGTGGAGATTTGGGGTCAAGGGGTAGTGCCTTTTGTGGGGGTTTGGGGGCAGCGTCCCTTGCAGGGATTTGGGGGCAAAGCCCCCATTGAGGTCAAGGGGCAGCACAAACTAAGGCCTTCAAAACCTCACAAGCCTTAATGGCAAATGTCATTTCATGATTTTATTGCTTATATTAAGCAACACCTAGAAGTCTTTGGGATGGTTGGGAGACTCCTCAAAGTCTCTTGAACATCCCAGAGTCCCAATCTAGGTGGCATCTTGGAGATGTCTCCGAGACTTGGGCAGCAGTGGCAGGATGGTAAGGGGACGTTTCCCCCAAGTCCCCGCATCCTGGAGATGTCCCCGTCTTGAAAACACGGGGTTTTTTTTTGGGGGGGGCGTCCTCGTGGAATAATGAGAAAAACCCTTGAACGTCTTTTTTATGATCTTCTTTCTTCTCTAACTTATCTTTTACACTCAATGCATTCCAATCTTGAGGTTCATCATACCCACTTACTACTATGCCCCATACTCCTTTCCATATTAACATTATTTTCAATTGATCTTTCCAATAATCAATATTTTCTCCTTTAAAGTGTGGAACTAACTCTGTACCATTGTTAGCTGCCATTGTAGTAGACCAAACAAAACTGAGATTTTCTTTCAGAGTATTAGGATCTTGAACTTTGGTGAAGGAGCTTTAGATATAAACTTGTCCAATGTAATTCTCACCTAGGCTGATAAATGTGGCTTTGATAATACTATTGGGAATTTCATATCGAATAGGGGTAAGATAACAACCACAAGAAATCAGAAACATAAAATAAATTCATCCACAAGATCTTAAATCCCTTCACAACTTTTGGAATAATTTTCTCCTTTCTATTAAATAAAAGACAAGATAATTACAATATTCAATCTTCTACCTTGCTTCAGAATCATACTAAGCTTATTCTCATGAAATCTTTTCTCTCTATTGTCTATTGTCGTCTATCTACTTATTTTCTTGTCTTAACAATGATCTAAACATCCTAGTTATAACAATAAAAGAAAACACTCTAAACATAGCCTTACTTTAAAAACACAAAAACAATGCTATCTTTAATTCTCTATTTTTATCTTTCAATTTTTATATCCCTGCTTTTTTCAACCCTTATCTGCTGCTCCCATTTAATCTTCTGAATTTTATATTTAATTATTGCTCCTATTTTTAACCCTATCTGGCGTCAGTTTTTCCTACACTTTCTAGTACTAGTTATTTAATGTTTTGTATAATGTTTTTGAGTGTTTTAAAGATAGAACTCATAAATGTGCCGACAGAATGTTGGTGCCAATTTGGTATGATTTTGTAATTAGATGCACCAAAAATAGAAATCATCTAGAATGATGAAAGTCACTATTTTTAGTATTTGTAAACATAGATTGCATGGGATAAGATTTCTAGCTAGTTTGTCGGAAAAGCAAGAGGATTCTGGGCCTATGTGCCTTTTGCATGGATTCCTTCTAGAAGATGCATGAAGATTAAAGCAGAATAAAGATAGAATAAATTTTAAGCAATCCATAAATAGTTGAGTTGGTTAATGGAATTCTATATAAACCCCCTCTGTACACCTTTTTGATACACAGTAATATAGTAGAGCACTAGTGGAGTTTTGGTATGAGCTTTTCTGAAGTTATATTATGTATGTGATTGCTTTGCTTTGCTAGGGTTTTATCTAATAGTGTGCAGGTTTGTTCAAAGGTCTAGGACTCTCATGTTCCTCGGGTGAGTGATCCGATGGATTGATGTGCCAGTGCACAATAGTATTAAGTGCTAACCAATAGGTCAAAACAATGCATGGGGAATTTGGCTCACAAAGATCCTTTCATGATTTTAATAAAAGGTTTTCTAGAAAGCCTAAAAACAATGGACAATTTCCATGAACTCTACAGATTATACCTCTTCAGAAAAAGTCTGCTATTAATAATATGTTTTTTATGAGGCATTTATTGGGTTGCAGGCCATGCAAAATGATTTGACTCTGAGGTAAGCCGCTGATATTAAAGATTGTAATGTAGATTTCTCATTCTGATAGAGCTTGCTATGGATACAGAAATAGATTTGTAGGAGGCTTCTGCACTGATTTAGATTTGTATGAGGGTTCGGCATGGAAATTATTAATCAAATTATCAAGTTATAGGACTATCTTTTCTACTCTATAGTTGCTAGATCCAAATTTATTTTAGCTAAGTATTGGCTTGTGTATCTACCAAATGTGCAATATATGGTCATCTCTGAGCCAGGAAGAAACTGATGGAAAAGTTTTGAAACATTTATATAGAGCTGTCTGAACTTCAAGAGCAATATATCAAAGAAAAATGCTTTATAGTTTCGTATTTTAAATCCATCAGCATTGATGATAGCTATCTAAATTTGGAGGCAGTAACACTTGAAAAATGTATTGTGCAAGGATCTATATCTTTTGGTTATGATTATGATATCCATGCAATGATTGGTGGCAATTGTTGAAAGTTGGTAGTATTGCTAAATAATTGTCTACATGTGAAACTTTAATGCTATAAAGCAAGACTTTGTAGATTGGCAAAAATTTGGAATGTTGAACCACATGATGCTTAATATTATCTAAAACATGAATCCTGAAAGCATGAATAATATCATATCAGACTTGATAGGAAATGGTAGCTCCTTTTGATATTGCAATTCTGAAGCATAATTTTAGCCTTTTAGATGTAAAACATTGTTTTGAGATATTGGAGTTGGATGCTGCATTTTTTGTTTTGTTTCAACAGATATAATTGTGTTGTGAAATGTTTGGATTGCTTATGATAGCTTGTTTATAAGTGCTGTTGACTCCACCAATTACAAACTATAAACAAGCTGTCTGAGAAGTCTCTTCCTGTGAATTTTGTTTCTGATGCAGGGTATTATAACACAAATCAACCATGCTATTGGTGCATCAGGTATTGTAAGCCAAGAATGTAAAACAGTTGTATCACAGTATGGAGATCTGATATTGAAGCTTTTGATGGAAAAGGTCTGTCTTTTATTGGGCCATATGACTGATGCTTGTCAATTGACACATAACAACTTGTACATTGCATCTAATGATCTTTGCAAAAGGCATTGTTAGCTGTTAAGATTCATTAATGGAGTTCTTAGAAGATAAATAGATTGTAGTTGATGTGTTCTAAACTGAGTGGTTGCAGGTAGTTCCTCATGCAGTATGCTCACAAATTGGCTTGTGCTTTTATGATGGTACAAGGCATGTCAGGTCAGATTTATTTTATTTC
The DNA here is from genome assembly GCA_007258455.2 of Sequoia sempervirens. Taxonomy (NCBI): domain Eukaryota; kingdom Viridiplantae; phylum Streptophyta; class Pinopsida; order Cupressales; family Cupressaceae; genus Sequoia; species Sequoia sempervirens. Next base: position 2,147 of record VDFB02276238.1, on the reverse strand, counting down.
TATTTATTGTGTTTATTTAATAGAAATTTTTCATAATGTTCTCTGCAAGACATACTCCCTTGAGATCTCAAACTAGGTCTTGGCCTGAGAGGGCATTGAGTTTAAGAATTTTTTTCTTTTCACAATTCTTGGTGTCAGGTTTCACTCACCACCTTCTCTAGATAAAGAATGTGAAAGTTTCTCTTGTCATGGTTTTTTGCCTATTTATTGACATGTCTTGCATGTAAAAACTGGGAATGATCTCTTTGCAGCATTGGAATTGTTGATTTACCAGAAAAAGATCTAATTGAAGCAGAAGCGTCTTCAGGTTTTGATAATGCATTGTGCAGTATTTGTGAGATGGCAGTTGTTTGGGTGGAGAATCAACTTGCCCTTAACAAGTCTAAAGAACAAATTCTAAGCTACTTGAATCAAGTTATAAGAGTTCCTCAGTTCCTGTTCTTTCAATTTTTAATGTGGTATATGTACTGAGATATTTTTGATATCAAGTATTTTGAAATAATTAAGTTATTTTTCTTATGCTTAGCTCTGTGAGCGATTGCCAAGCCCTAATGGAGAATCACTTGTTGACTGTGATCAACTATCAAGCATGCCAAATGTAACGTTCTCTATCAAAAATGAAACATTCAAGCTCACTCCAGATCAGGTTTGTTTTAGTTTTAGCCACAAGAAGACAAAAACATTACCTTATCATCAATCTATTGTCTGATTATGTCTGCAAAAAAGCTGCTTTTTGCTAAAATTCTGGGTTTCTTGTTTTAAAATATGATAAAAAAATGAGACCTTAAATGAATTGAGGAGAAATTTATGGAAAAAGGAATTTAGGTTGGAAACATGTATGTGTTTAAGGCTCTAATATTTATCAGTGTATGAACTGGTAAGTACAAATGAACTTTAATAGCCTATCCAAGAACTAAGAACATTTTTAGTACTACTATAGTTACTGCAGTTGCCAGGAGAGACTTGACTGGTATTAGTGGAGTTACAGACCAAGTGGGGATCTGTTCATAGACTATTTTCTCTTCTCAACCTGTCTTTACAGTAATGGATTTGTATCGACCTTTATTAGTTTCAACGTAAATGAGCTTAAAACATGTTCAAGTTAGCATCTTGGGTGCATTGAAATTAATCAAAATATTTATTACAGTCTGCTGAACCCAATAAATCATTAGTATTATTGAAATTATGTTACAATGCAAAATAAAGACAAAGGTTCGCTCAAAGCTCCTTGAAAAGAAGTTAAATAACACAACTAAAGAAGCATGACAGAGGTTACAAAATGTGCGGTACTTCTAGAACTGCAATTCGTATCCACAAAGATGAGAACTGTAGGAGGAGAGAGGTGAACAAAGTACTTATAACGTCCAAGGAAATATTTGGCCACTTTCATGTGGTTAGATGAGGAAATAGTGAGGCTAGTGATTAAGCCTCTTATGACTCAATTATCCGGGAGGCTGGTAGAACTTTGAATTAAGCTAGTTATGTGATCCATGGGGGGAAACTTTGTTGAACAGTCTTCTGTGTAGTTTCAAGTCTCTTATCAAAATCTGCTATGTATTTCTAATATTCAGTGTTCAGAACTGATAGATAAATTTGTCAAGCATTGAAGAGACAGTTGCATTTACCTTGAATCTCATATTCAAAATTTCAATTACACCAAAATGGTTGGCACTGCAAATTCACTGGTACTGAAAAGCTGATGTTTGGTCTCAATTTGAAGCTGGTGAGAGCATAACCTGGGCTTGAATAAATTAATTTAACATGAGATAGAAACTAAATCAATGTAGGAATTTTGGTGACAAAGGCTCAATGAAAATAAATTTAAGTGAAATGTAATATGCTTCGTTGATATTCTCACAGATAGTCTCTTTTAATGTTTCACTTTGTCAACATCAATTACAATAAAAGAATACAGGAAAGTTTCCGTTTCATAAATTTGGAAAACATTGAAACCAAAATCTTTTTGAGAGTGACCAACTTAAATGTCAGAATGTTGGCGCTTGATTCTATAATATATTTAGTGTGGCTTTGCAACTGGTAGCCTTTTTCTTAGTAATAGTACTGTTATGCCACTTTGCTATTGTTACTTTGGATTGTTTGCGCTGGACCTTGGCTTATATTTGTTTCCTGTGTGTTGGCTCTAAATG
>VDFB02276237.1:165211-193928 GCA_007258455.2 Sequoia sempervirens | reverse complement strand
AAGTGAAAGTCCGAAAGCTTGAAAGACTACACTTAGGTTTTTAAAGCTTCCTTCATCGAGTGAGGGGTGTCGAGCATGTGACTTAATACATGCCTTTTTAGAGGTTCATAGGCAACAATGGTTCTTAGAACCATCTAAAAATTCGATGTTGAACTTTGTTTTGTTTTATTTTCTTCTTCGACAATGACATGCAATGAGGTTTTGAGAACCTCATTAGCGGAGATGTCGAAATTGAAACTTTATTTAGTCACCCTCACAAAGAAACTCGGGACCTTGTCAGAGAAACGAGAGGTTCTATGAAACCTTGTTGAAGTTGACAGTGGTTTCAAAAACAACTAAAATTGCCAATGGAATACTTGGTTACTTTTCCTCCGAGTTTTGTTGCTTTCCAAACTTTTCTTTCAAACTTATTGCTTCTTTTGTCAATGATTAAACCTCCACATGGAACTTAAAACATAATGAAAGGTTAGAGAGGTTCTAGAAACCTTTGTCGAAGGTGACCCTAGTTTAAAGAATCTCTGCTAGTGCCAATAGTGGTTTGACAAACCATAGAAAAATCCTATTGGCCATACCTTGGCCAATTCTTGATCCAAACCTCATCATACCTGCAATCTTGGACACCCATTTGGGCATACTATGAGATATAAAGCTCAAAACTAAGACAACCAAATTTTTGGGAAATTTGGAACTTGGTTTTTGGCTAAGGCAAGGCAAGGGAAAATAACAATGTGGTCTATGAAAGATATCCTAGGTCGAATATAATTGATGAACCACAAGGGGGGCACAAAAATGCCAACATTTACTCTTATGATTTATTGATTTATACTTCCACACATCTAATTTATGGTTAATTAAATGATGGTATAATCATTATTTTGGATTTAAATATTTTGTTAACAAGATTTCATTTGTAATAGCTATACCTAATCTTACAACACATTAATTGCAACTACTAGGTTTTTCTAAGATTAAGGTAAAGAGTATAATAGAAAAAAAAAATTATCCTAAGCCTCATCTAACTTAACATAAATGCTTTCTAACTAACGGGTGATCCCACAATAGTGGTTTACAATTTTTGGCCAAATTAGACACTGAAATTATTTTTTTAAACTAAATCTTCACATTCGGGCACCTATAGCAGCTAAACCGTGAAGAATTTAAAGAAGATGAAAACTAGTCTCATCACATTTTGTCTGTAGATTCTAAAAATATTTTTTTCAAATTTTTTGGAATCAGATTGCACTTCTTTTTCCATCTCCCACGAAAACTGGTTTTTTTTCAAAACACAACATTTTTAAAAAGTGACGCACATAGTATAACACATAAATTTTTTTCCATGAAGGATAAAATTCCAATTCTTTCGAATTTAGATTCCTACCTCTGATATCTAGTGCTTCCACTTGGTTAGAAATTATTTTATTAAATATTTTTTTCTTTAATCAAGTTTCGAAGTCAAACCAATTACAATTCAAACATACTGCGACCGTATAACGCATAAAAAAAAATTTATATATCAAAATTCAATTTATTTATTTTTGTTGGATCAAGGACTTCAATATCTAGTGCACTCATATTTTTCCAATTTTTTTGATAATTTACTATTTTTTCCACGTAATGCGGAGAACAAGACCTTCATTTAGATGAAGAAACTATGTTTAATAAAAGACTAAAAAACAAATACATAATAAAACCAAAACATATTAAAATTATACTTGTTGAGTAGATCATTAGGACTACCCTAATTCAAAGAGTTAGGTTTGTGAAAATTTCTTCATTTTCATCCTCAATGACTACAGTGTAAAATTGAGTTTTTTGTGTCCTAGGGAGGGATGAAAGGAATAAAGGGGTTTGAAGCCCGAACCACTAGGCATTACAAACTTGAACTAGAGAGTTCATTCGAACCCCCTTCTATAAGGGGTTTTGATGGGTTTTTTGGTGGGAAAGTATTAAAATGGTTCGCCTAAACCTTGGTTCTAGCGAACCCCTAATTGGTTTGGTTGAACCAATAGGTTCGTACGAACCCCTAAAATCAAGTTTTTTGCCATGCATTCATTTTTGTGATTTTTCCTTCCTCCGCTAATTGCTTAAACTACTATTGTGGGGTCATCCCACAATAATGGGTTACACTTTTAGCAAACTTGACTTGAAATCAACATTTTCAAAGAAAACTTTCACTTTCTGACACCTATAGTAGGTAAACTATTAGAGATTTGAAAATGATGTAAACTAATGATTTGTGAGATTTTTTCAGTAGATTTTAAATATATATATATTTTTTAAATTGGAATTAAATTGTTTTTTTTTTGCGTCTCTTTTGATAACTAGTTTTTAATAGTAAACAATATTTTTTAAAAGTGATGTGTACTTACAAATTTCATGACTTTTTCTAGGGATAAAATTCTAATTCTTTTGAATTTAGGTTGGTAACACAATTATCTAGTTCTTTCATTTTGTTTCATGGAATTTTGTTGAATATTTTTCTTTTAATTAAGTTTTGAAGTCAAAACATTTATAACTTAGACATAGGTGCACTTAGGCTCATAGCTTTTTGGTATGTGTTGAAATTCAATTTTTTTTTTTGTTAGAGCAGGGACATCAATAAATTATTGGCATGTGTGTGATGGTTTTATAGGTGGCATTATTGTTCTTGCCACAAGGAAGGTTCAAACTCTGTTGAGGTGAGTATTATTTGAATATTTTGTGTTAGGTTCATAGCTCGGTCAAGCATTTACCCCTTGAATTAAAAAAAAAAAGAGGACATCAATACCTAGTGGATATATATTTTTCAAAAAAAATTCCTCAAATTTACTATTTTTCCACAATGATTTTTCATCGAACTTGACGTTCGGTGAAAAACCTATGTATAGTAAAACTAAAAAATAAAATATAAAATATAAACAAAAAATATAAAATTTATAGTTGTTGGAAAGCATGTTTCGATCACTACAATCATCCAACTTGGTTTATCAAGTTGACTCCATTTGCACCTCCTTCCCAAGCTTCGATAGTCAAAATACATAAATGGTGGAAGGTGAAAAAAGGGGGTTCGAATGAACCCCCTTCATTCAAACCCCCCTTATATGGTGCAAAAGGGGGTTCATTAGAAGGGAAGGGGGTTCATTAGAAGGGGGGTGGTTCATTCGAACCCCCTTCATTAAAAGGGGTAAACTGGATTTTAAATTTTTTGATGAGAATTTCTATTTTTTCTTCATTTGAAAAATTGTAACCCACTATTGTGGGTTTACCCTATGGCTTCACCCTAACTCAAAATAAGATTAAACACATTCAAATGATTGGCTAAATAAAGTCTTATTTCTTTATTTTAAGGAGCACAAGTCTCTTTTTAAATAAAACTTGTGTTGGTGATATGAATTGTAGGTCCCAAATCTCTAAGGTTGAATAGTCTCTTAAGTATCAAGGGTTTCAAACTTGGAAACAATATCACAAAACCTATGTTTAGGTTGGGCAACTAAAGACCTCGATTATTGAGGTGGGTAAGACCTCCTACAATTTTGGCTCTCCTAAACCATGGTGGGTTTCCCCAAGGTGCTACCACATATACTACCATAAATACTCAACACTAACCTTGATACAAACCATGCCCATTGTATAGTGTACCAATATTTCAATTGTCACTTTGTCTTTATATGCTAGTTTGCAATGGTCAAGGTCAAGCACCTTATTGGAGAAAATATTTTTCCATATAAATGTAAAATTTGAAATTAATGATGGTCTCTATTGTTGTTGTATATATTCATACATGATAGTTAGAACACACTATTAAAATATATAAAAATTAAAAGAAGTTTATATCGAGTTGAAAAATAGTCTTTCAATTCATACAAAACTGTAACAATTATAATCTAAGGTGACAACTTAATCAAGATACCACAAAAGGCTACGCCTTTCAAAATGCACAGGCAAGCTAGGCTCCACACATAAATATAGAAAAATAATAAATATTTGTAGAATAGTAGGAATGATTTTTCCACAGTCCATGAGATTTAGATAAGAAAATTTTGGATACAACTATGTCTATTTATTTGCATTGACATTTTGAATCACACTTAGTGATTCATCATCAAGAAGATGTTTCGAATCACACTCAATGATTCATCATCAAGAAGAGGAAAATAATGAAATAGATTGCAGAAATGACCTTAAGAAGAGTTTGGGAAGAGGTGGGGTAAGGAACAAAAAATAGAGAAAGGAGGGAGAAATGTTTGGAGAAGGTAGGAGAGACAACAAGGAAGAAAAAAGTAGAGAGAAAGAGAAGAAGAGTTGATGAAAAAAGAAAAAAAAAGAGAAAATTAATAGAAAAGAAATTAAAGTGTAAAAAATAGAAGAAAGAAATACAACAAAACTAATGGGATAAATATTCTATATTTGTAGAATACTAAATGAGTCTACTTAATATTCATAAGCTGCATAGCCATTCATTTCCTTTAGCATTTTGAGAAGATATATGATCACAAAATTATCATGAGGATTTTATTATTGGATGACTAGCCAACTAATTAATGGGTGAAGCCACAATAGTGGTTTACAATTTGATGGAGGAAGGAAAACTGAGAAAAAATGACCCCATGGCAAAAAAATTGGTTTTAGGGGTTCAAATAAACCTACAAGTTTGACCAAACCAAAAAGTGGTTCGACTGAATTAGGGTTCGAGCAACTGGGCCCACATTTTCCACCCTTAAAAAAAAAGGAAATGCATATTGAGGGTGATTCGAATGAACCTTGGTTCGAACGAACCCCTAAGGGTTCGAATGAACCTTGGTTTGAACGAACCCCTAGGGGTTCGCTTGAACCCCTTGAGGTTTGTACAAACCCCCCTTATTCCTCATTCTCCCCGTAAAACACAAAAAAAAACCTATATTCTTACACTTCGAAGCTCGGGTTGAGGATGAAAATGGAGGATTCTTCACAAACCCAACTGGAATCAGGTAGTCCTCAGAACGAGCTATCCAACGATTATAATTTTAATATGTTTTGGTTTTATTATGTATTTTATTTTTAGTTTTATTAAACATAGGTTTTTCATCGAAAATGAAGGTCTTTGTTTTGCACATGTGGAAAAATAGTAGATTATAAAAAAAAATTGAAAAATATGAGTGCACCAGATATTGAAGTCCTTGATCAAATAAAAAAAAAATTAAATTTCGATATATACAAAAAAAGTTACGCGTTATACGATCGCGCTATGTTTGAATTGTAATTGGTTTGACTTTGAAACTTGATTAAAGAAAAAATATTCAATAAAAAACTATCTAACCAAGTGGAAGCACTAGATATCGGAGTTACAAATCTAAATTCGAAAGAATTAGAATTTTATCTTTCATGGAAAAAAAGTTATGCATTATACGGTGTGTATCACTTTTTAAAAATGATGTTTTTAGAAAAACCAGTTTTCGTGGGAGATGGAAAAATAAGTGTAATCTAATTCCAAAAATTTTGAAAAAAATATTTTTAGAATCTACAGACAAAATGTGATGATACTCTAGTTTGCATCATCTTCAAATTCCTCACAGTTTAGCCATTATAGGTGCCCAAATGTGAAGATTTAGTTAAAAATAATAATTTTAGTGTTCAGTTTGACCAAAAATTGTAAACCACTATTGTGGGATCACCCCAACAAATGTCTAGAAATGTACATTACATACAAAGACACTCACTTAAGGTTGATTCTATATTTATTCACTAAATCTATAAAGATTACACATGATTTATTACAAATTCTAGATAAAACCATATCATTATAGTATTAAAATGCCATTACCAAATCTAGAATCTCTGAACTGTAGGGTTTTGTTGCATATGATTTTCTCTCTACTATGCTCCTTTTATTTCTCATTTTTCCATCCTCTTTTCAAATGAAGAATTTTGGATCCTTAATACCCCATGGATGGAGATGCTAGATCCATAATAAATGATACCCATGATTTGTATGATTGCAGAGAATGCCCATACTCCTTAGGCACCATTTTCTTGAAATCATGTCATAAAATATGCTACAAATTGGATTGAATTTGCTATGGAAGCATGTAGGAATGTTACTATTAGATATGCAAGTATTTTACTTATTAAAAATCCCTCTATATCTGGTGGGACAAGGCATGGATAAGCCATGAAATCCATTGCAAACGTAGCTTAGATATGACATGTAAACATCAAGTTGTGAAATTTTAGGCTCCATTGAACAAATCTAACAAGTAGAGTTCTCTTGAGGAATATGATGATCCATATCTTTGTGGAGGGGGTGTGAACAAATCTTGAACCATTCTAAAGGGACTCGCAAATTACAAGACAATTGGAGCATAATGTAATCTGAAGGTTGGATGATCCCATCTCAAAGTGAAAATATATATGTAGTAAATTGTTAAAACTTTGAGGAAAGAGGTCCCTAAGGCTCTAAATATTTGGATTGTAGGTTGGCTTTATATATCTCATCTCAAACAGACCTATTTGTCTCTGTAGAAAGTTCTACCACATCAATTAAAAATTTACACAAGAAACATGTGCATGACAATGCCTACAAGACTGGGACAATCTAATAGAGTAGAAGCCTTGGCATACCATCCAAAGTAGATCCCATGTTGTGTTAATTGTGTAAAGGATTTGAATGTTTCATATGAGTATTTATAGAAATCACTTAAACTATTGATCATTGTTACCACTTAAAAGATCACCACAAATGACTAGGGAAAATTCCAAATTCAATAAGAATGATTTCTTGAGGAGATTATATTTTACCATCAAGTTGTTTGCACAACATGAAAATAAGCACACTTTCAAATTAGTTTTGGGTAGCTTTCATAAGAAAAGACCCCCAAGTTTCGGCTCATATAGAAGTATGGGTATAACAAGTTAATGAAAGAGACAAATCTTAGTTTGAACACATTACAATTGAAACTAGAAGCATTTTTTTTTAAGAGTAGTGAGGGAAGCATAACCTTTGCTCAATCTAGACTAACAATTGTTGAAAATTAAAATGTGACAAAAAAGGACCCTTAGATATACATACAAAAAGACCACTTCAACTCTTGATAGAAACTTTATGTATCACCAAAAATACTAAGATATGTAGTTGTGTTTGGTAATCTTCTTATTAGTGGAACATCAAGATGATGTTATCTAACCTATTAAAGAATAATAACACAAACTTTATATAAACAACTCTCCACCCAAACAACTGATATTTTTTTCAAACACACACAAATTAACGGTGTGGCTTTGGCTTTTAGTTTTGGGAGGATGGAGGGTTCCCAAGACAGAAGGCAGTGGATGCCCTTATGATTTCACAGTGGCGTCCCGCATGATACCGCCTTCCTGCTACCGAAACAGCACGGAGCAGGTCACCGCCCAAGGAAACTGCTCCTGGTACGTTTACTTTCGCAATCTCCCGCCATGCCAATCAGACAGGAGAAGTTCTTCTGGCCGACGCGGGTTCGAGGCAGTGCATTATCGAATTCATGCGCTACGTGCACTCGAGGGGACTTGTCCGCTCCCCCTTCTTCAGCAATTCCTCTGACTGCCCGATCGACCACCTCACCTTCACTGCCAACGTAGGGCTATGCAGGTACGCCAGAATGGTCCAAATATGGGATACCGTCGACCTCCGCAACGCCTGCAGGGCCTGCAACGACCCCAAGCTTAACAGGTCCGACGCCTGCCATAAATGTCAAAGCGAAGTCATAGATAAGACCATGCGATTCTTAAATATGACGGATTCCAGGGAGATCGTTCCCTGCGGTATAGCCGTAACAGTGGGGTTGTGGGGTCCGAACCCTCAAGAAATCCTCTTTGGTTCAAATGTTCTCTGCGTTACACAGCTGCTGCAGGATGAGGCTGGGCTTAAACATCACACACTAAGCTTTGACTGCTTAGGTGGATGTGGGCCCATTCCTTCCGCTAACGTACATTCCCATCCATTTCCGTTCAAAAAACATCTCCGTTCACGTTTGAATTTGAACAGTGTTCTCGCGCGTTTGATTGCATGAAACAAAGAGGATGGCAAAAGGTACGCCCGTCTACCTCACCACTGAGGTGTTTTCAGGCAGCGGACAGAAGACACAGTATCCTCACAATGCAGTCATTGTGACAGACAGGTTTTCATCACGATCAGTTTTATTTTCCAGCGTATTCCTCGCTTGTGCCAAAATGGGAGCTTTGGAACAGGGTATGGACATCCATCAAAGCAGAACAAAAGGGCAATTATTGTCAGATACATGAACTATTCTGGTAGACGTGTATGCAAAATGTACAAGCATAGACAAGCCATATGAACTGTTTGACGAAAAGGATTTAGAAACTTTCAACCAAATGTGATTAGCTGGGGTAAACCCAGACTCTGCAACCTTTGCCAGAATCCTCCCAGCCAATGTGAAAATGGGAGCTTTGTAACAGGGTATGCACATCCATGTCAGGATAAACGGCAGAGGAGTTTGGTCAGATGTTGTAGCTGCAACTGCCCTGGTAGACATGTATGCAAAATGTGTAAGCTTAGACAAGGCACGCGAACTGTTTGACAGAATGGCTCAATGGATTGTTTGACAGAATGCCATGATTGCAGGATATGCAAAAAGTGGAAGCATAGACAAGGAACATGATCTGTTTGACAGAATGCCTCAAAGAATATGGTAGTATTTGATATAAAGTGTCTACAAATATGGTAGAAATATGGTAGTATTTAATAATATATACAAATTTGAGTTTCACAGTATTTGATATGAAGTGTATTGAAACTGGTTATCAACAATAATTTTAGTAACAAATATAACAGAAAAATAACCATTAAAAAATTTGAATGTGTATAAAACTTTACATATTCATGCAAACAATTGTTTTCAATTGTTCATTTAAAAATTTGTAGTAGTATTTGGTGTCAAATTACAAATTTTTTAAAATTATTTGAAAAATACAGCATTATGTCTCCTTCTACTCACATTAATAAATGTTTTGAGGAACAAAAAATAGACTTTTGAAGATCTAAAAGCATAGTTTCTACAAATATTTACTATTCCTTTAATTAATAATATTTTTATTTATTTTCTCTATAAGTAGGTCATTAGTGCCCAAACATAAGACTTATTTCTTCCTCAGATTAAATTACTTTTTTTTTTAAATTTTTTATCTCATACTACAACATAAGGATGTCTTTGCTTCATATAAATTCAACCATTATTATAAAGAAGCAAATCAAGCTACCCATATTCTAGCCAATATGAGAATTGACCAAATTGAAAATACTATGGTCTATGACTCATCTTTGAAGATAAAATATGATCAAGATTTAAAAATATCATTTTCATAATGATCACATAGTTTGATTTCATGTATCCTTTCATTAATTGCTAAATTCTATGCGACATTTAAATCTTCTTAGCCAAATGACTCATTTACTCAGCCTACAACTCCACATGGTAAACAATTATGGGAAATTAGTTTTTAAATCCACTTTTCATCTAAATTTCTTCTGTTCGGGATTTTATTAACTCTATAGTACCACCACAACCTACCTTTGAATCAATAGTAAATGTGAATGATAGTTTTCCCTTTACTCACCTCCTATGGTTGATCATTGGCACATTCCTATTTATGATCTCTTACTATTTCAATTGTCATCCTACTTCTATTCTTCTCTACATCCTATTAGAATGGGTGAGATGGAAATAAATAGAATGGTTTACATGCTTCCACAAAAATTATAACTATTCATTCTAGGTCTAATTGACTCCACCTTACTAGCATACATTTTCTCTATAGACTAGCCCCATGTTGGAAAAGGCTTTCAAAGCTATTTTAGGTGATAATCTTCAAGGTGAAACCAAGATATTTAACTAATTTGGTATCATCTCTAATTTCCCCTCTAACTACATGGACTTGGTGTAGAATATAGACTTCCCAAATACAATTGCTTATGGGTACATTTAGGATTTTCTACTACCATTGACTATCTATAGTCAAGTTGCCATTACCTATGATGATATAATGGGTGAGCCTCAAACTAGGGGATTTGTTCTCTCACAAAATTCTAAATAATTCTCATGTAGTTAATTTTGTTTTCAATACTGTGTGGACTAGTTTGACTAGCAATTTTTTAGTATTTTTCATGCATTCCTTACACTCTCATAGTGGCTATCATGGGGAGTCTTTGTCAACTACCTGATCTTAGAGGTTTTCAGGATACTTGGGTTCCTATTTTGGCATCCTCGTCCTTGATCCCCTACTACTTCTTCCTCCATGTCCACTTTGAAATAGATGTCTCCTCAAATAAATAGGTCAATGCTTCAGCTTCTTCATTAATTCGCCCTCTCTTTCTCAAACTTGGCCATCTAACCACCATACAATATATTCCTAGTTCCACTTTTATTAATCATTTGTTATCAACGATCTCTCACCTTTTATCTAAACATATACTATTTTTTAAAACAAATTAAAATATATATGATGCCCTAAAGGAGAGAATATTTCTTGAGATCATATCATTTTTTGAACCTTTTAAATAATTAATGAAGTGTCAAGTTTTGAAAAATAGCCTAATATTTTTTATTTAAAATTTAAATAAAACATAAAAAACGTTAAAAATTCTACCTTTAATTATTTTACATCAATTCAAAATTTAAAATATATATGCCACTTTCATGTGCTTCAAGTTAAAAAGCTACAACATAGACTATCATCTAGTTAAATGTCCTTAATTTTAAATCAAGTTTTAGTTAATATAACTCTTGATCCTTAAATGATAGCAGTGGAGGTGTTAGAATTTACTATCTTCTTGAAGAATACTGGTACCACACAATCTTGGAGTAGATTGATAGCTCACTTTAAAATTTTGAAATCTTAGATGAATTAATTATGTAGGGAGATTCTAGGGTTTATACTAGGGTATGTATAAGAAGATATTTGTCCAATCTCTCATCAAATGTAATTCTACTAGAATCTAATATAGGGAACTAGAATTAGTTGATATAAATTGAGGTTAATCCAATATTTTGTAGGCATTATAAATTAAAATTCCATTACACAAAAAAATGGATAGACTAGATCCCACAAATTATTATGAAATTGGTTAGAAAATCATTAGTTGAGCCTAAGGAATCCTTAAACAAAAAATATTAAAGTAAATGAGGAGATATAACTATCCTAAAAAAAAATAGTTGATCAATTTCCACTAAGATGACTTGCTCTCCTATTTTGGTGGAAAGATTAAGGAAACTCCTCTTCAACTAAAAATCCAATGATTAGAATAAAAGTCCAGTGGCTTAAAAGAATATGAGGAAGACCTAAAGGTAAAAGATGGGGAAGTCAAAATATTGGTCTCAATGTATTTTTTATCAAAACCATAATAGAAGAGACAAAAATCCAAAATTAACTACAACCTCAAAATAAGAATGGGTTGACATAAGATAGTTCAAGAAGTCACAATTGAAGAGATCAAATCTAGTTTTCAATCTACACTGAATTTTGATAACAAACATCAAAGTAGAGGGCAACACCCCCACCACTGCAATGACAATATTAACTTGGAACTTTATGGGCCTCAATGCCCCTAACAAAAGTAATGCAAGAACATTCCTAGGTAATGCGGTAATCTTGAATCATTATGAAAAAATGGATTTTTTCGTTGAGTTCAATTGTTTGTTTATTTGAACTAGTTGTAGTTAGTAGTATATGATGAAGAAAGCTACCACATTTCATTAGAGATTAAAATTGACTTATAGTTTTGGGAATAGTTTAAGTTATTATTTTTAGTGTCATATTAAAATTTGAGAAGAACTTAATGAGAAAAAAAGATAGAAAACTAGTTTGAGAGCATCTATAGGGTGGAAAAATATGTATAATTGGGATTATTTTCATGCATGTAAAGTGATTTAAATTTTGGACTAATAGAAGATAAGGATTTATTGAACCCTTGAGGAGAAGTGTAAAACACCACACAAAGTCTTCTCCATTACTTAACCCTTTGTATTTGTAAGTATATTATTTTTGGTTTAAGTTAAATGTGGTATCAACTTCTTTGTGCTATGTTGTGGCTAATATTGATCAAATTAAATTTTTTATGCTATATATACTAATATGTTTTGGATTGAATGAAGGTAAGAAAAGAGGTAAAGGAAGAAAAAAATAGGTAGAGTGGAAGAAGAGTGAGACTATGCGGTTTAGGATGGACATTGTGAGTATAGAATGTTCAATGAGTAGTGAGTATTGATATAATGGTGTCTATACAAATGGTAGAAAAGTTTGGGCTAAGGTGGATGAAGTAGTCACACCCATATAAGATTGGATGGTTGCAATAGTGAGATAAGATACTATAAAAGAAAAGTGTGTGTTGAGGCTCAACATTGGAGTATATTTTGCTTAGGTGATATGTAACATTACATTGATGGATGTGTTTCATGTTTGGTGGAGGTGTATGATGAGAGGGATTACACCTACACCATACAGAAAGATGTCTAAAGATACAAGTTGATTCCCCTAAGGGTAAGTGAGGGATAATTTTAGAGAAATGCAAGGGTGTGTGTTGGATAGGAATTATATGCATTGATTCCAAGTATATGTGGTATTGTTGGTGTTGCAATAATTTTCTCTTGGTCTCCTTGTGTTGTGCAGTGTAGTGCTCGAGTTTGTGACATGGCTTAACCACCTCCCGTTGATCTTGTATAAATTTGGTAGTTGTATCGGGCATTAATAGGTTGATCTTTTGGTGCAACAACAATTGCTTCAAACAATTGGTATCAAAGTTGAGGTCACAGGTTCAAACCCCTCACTTGCATCGGGGGGGATTATTGCAAGAATTTTCTCTTGGTCTCCTCCTCTTGTGTAGTGCAATGCTCAAGTTCATGACATAGCTTAATCGCCTCCTGTGGATCTTGTATAAATATGATGCTTGTACCAGGCATTAACAAGTCAATCTTTTGGTGCAACGACAATTGCTTCCAATAGTTGAATTGCTAAAAAACATTGTAAATGCAAAAGTACCATAGATAAGGGAATGTGAGTGTTGTGCCCATAGCACACACGCCCCGTTTAGAACGGGGACCCCCTCTCTCTCTTCACTCCGTCGGGATTCTTTTGTTCGAACCTACAACAATTTTGCAACCACTCTCCCATCTTAAGAACTCCATTGGAAGAACCAACTCTACTATAATTTAACTCACAACTACAATTGAAAACTACTACAGATTTTTAAATGAACAATTGAAAACAACTGTTTGCATAAATATATAAAGTTTTATACACATTCACATTTTCTAATGGTAACGTTTCTTTATATTTATTAGTAAAATTATTGTTGATAACCAGTTTCAGTACACTTCATATAAGATACTGTGAAACTCAAATTTGTATATATTATTAAATACTTATTTCTACCATGTTTGTATACATTTTATATCAAATACTACCATATTCTTTGAGGCATTCTGTCAAACAGATCATGTTCCTTGTCTATGCTTCCACTTTTTGCATATCCTACAATCATGGCATTCTGTCAAACAATCCTTGGAGCCATTTTTTCAAACAGTTCGCGTACCTTGTCTAAGCTTACACATTTTGCATACATGTCTACCAGGGCAGTTGCAGCTACAACATCTGACCAAACTCCTCTGTCATTTATCCTGACATGGATGTGCATACCCTATTACAAAGCTCCCATTTTCACATTGGCTGGGAAGATTCTGGCAAAGGTTGCGGAGTCTGGGTTTACCCCAGCCAATCACATTTGGTCGAAAGTTTCTAAATCCTTTTCAACAAACGCACATTGTGCATATCTTGCAATTATAGCATTCCATGAGACCAGATTTCTTTGAGGCATCCGGTCAAACAGTTCATATGCCTTGTCTATGATTGCACATTTTGCATACACATCTACCAGAATAGCTCATGTATCTAACAATAATTGCCCTTCTGTTATGCTTTGATGGATGTCCATACCCTATTCCAAAGCTCCCATTTTGGCACAAGCGAGGAAGACGCTGGAAAATAAAACTGATCGTGATGAAAACCTGTCTATCACAATGACTGCATCGTGAGGATACCGTATTTTCTGTCTGCTACCTGAAAATACCTCAGTGGTGAGGTAGACGGACGTACCTTTTGCCATCCTCTTTATTTCATGCGATCAAATGCGCGGGAAAATTGTTCAAATTCAAACGTGAACGAAGATTATTTTTTGAACGGAAACAGATGGGAATGGACGTTAGTGGAAGGAATGGGCCCACATCCACCTAAGCAGTCAAAGCTTAGTGTGTGATGTTTAAGCCCAGCCGCAGGATGAAGACAACCTACCTCATCCTGTCGCCGCTGCCGACGATGACCATCGACAACATGGCCTTATCACAAGTTAACCATAAGACACAACACTTGCTGAAGGTTTTGCAAATGGGGTAACAACTCAAGCGGGCTTAACCTTGGAGAAACTCCCTAGTTAAGCGCGCTTGAGCTGGAGCAGTACTGGGATGGGTGACCTCCCGGGACGGACCAGTGCTTCACCTCTGTGAGCATCACCTAGATGCAATGAGTGCTAAGTGGACCATTCGATATCATGAGAGATGGGTTCTTGTTGAATCACTACTCATGAAACATGGGTCAATGAGTTTGACTTGAAACTACACGGTTGAATCCTGATAGCAATATCATAACAAGTTAACCATGTTAATTTTCCACAGTTTAATTAAGATTGTTTTTAGATCACATTTCGACCATCCACTTTGAAAAGAGTAAACTCACAAGTTAAGCATGTACAGGAAGCTTGTCAACTCTACCTATAGGCGATCTTATCTATTATACTTATCTGTCCAAATTCATAAAAAAATATGTTGCTTGCAATCGTTTCAGCTCTCAAGATTTAGCCCAGTTGGTGTTAAGGAAGCTCTGATTGCCTCTTGACCCGGGTTTAAATCTTATTAGACAACAATATATTTTGTAATAAGTTGGATGATGATTCCTTACCCAGAAAAGGACCTACCGGGGAATCCATCCCAGCGAATGTCTGCTCATGAAAAGAATATTACAGTTTTTCTTTCTTTCCTCCCGTGCCAATTATTGCTGTTAAATGTAATAATATATTGTAATTTTTAATACATTGCTAATCACTTAAAAACAAATTCAAAACCACCCCGGTGTGGACATGAACAAACCATCAAGAAGGTTGGGATCCCAATGAGAGAGCATTTTAGTTCTCTCTCTTCCTCTTGAATTTTATCTTCTAACAATAGTGAAAGTGGGGTTGAATTGTCTAGGACAATGTTTGGTTCTTTTACGTATTAATTCTTCACATAGATATTGTTTTTGGTTGAATATATATTTTTATTTCTTTTCTAAATTTTGAAAATGGTAAATGATCTTTTTATACTTCTATAATGACTTTCTAGATTTTAGAAAACGTCGAGCTTTAGTGGTAATAGTATATTGAATATTCTAGTTGGAGTTTAAGGTCTTGTATGAAATTGCTAAGGAAAAAGCCATAAGTAATCAAGTAGAGAGGTTTGTACTTACGCAAAGAAGTATCAACTGAGAACTTTCAATCCTTCAAATAGGAAATTGGATATTGCAAATTATTTTGTGAAAATATGAACATCTAGAATTATCAGCTAAGTTTTTGGTAGAGTAATAGAAATATCACCTAGTATAGTACCCCATCAACCTATTATTAATTATTATTTTAGTTGTGGATCACTTAATGATGGATTATTTATTAGATTTATTATAATTGATAAATTAGTAAATTGGACCATGATGATTTATCTGATTACATCAATGATTTATTGTTTGATGTTTGATTATTTGAAATTGTAACACTTAATACTATCTTAAATTATTAATGATTAAAAATACGTTTGAGCTAATTACTTATGATGAATTGTTACTAATGAATTCTTTCTTATCCATTTATGTGTGAGGTACATGGTGAAAGAAATGGTATCATATGAGAGGCCAAAATTTAGCATGATGGAGTGAAAGAGATAAAAGATTGATAGTGAAATTGTATATACACGCCATCTAATTAGGTTCTTATGTTTATTAACTTCTTAGTTATTTGGCATCTTATGTTTGTTTGGCTTACAACACTTGGTATGTTGTTAATAATGTGTCTTAGTGCTTTCATTTAATGCTTATTTTTCATCAAAATTTTGATTAAATCTCCCATTATTGGTCGCTTTATTTGTTATACTCCATTGGCTTTAGTTACAATCAAGTGTGCATTAATTATATGCATAAAATTTATTCCTTTCTACTTAAAGTCTTACTTATATGTGCTAGAGGATGCATTTTCTTAATGTTGGAAGAGAGACACAAGGATATAGAGATTGAAATCTAAGTAGGAAATGAAAATCCCATTCAATATAGGTGCTCAAAGTGGAAGGAAGATGACAATTCATGTATTTGTATATAAATAGATCAATGAAGCACAACCCAATACAATATTGGGTGGCTCCTTGTCAATTAGAAAATAATATTGTATGTTTATTATTTAGGATGTATAAACTTCAATAAGTGAACACTTATATAGAGGGGGTGTTTGTAATATGAGGGCTAAAAATCACAATGATCACATGAGTAAAGGTTAAGTTTGACCACCAATAAATTTGTTGTGTAAAAGGAATATTGAGGTCTCATTCTCTCATTTTAAAGTGTTTTCAATAAAAAATGTCATAATAATCATTAATCTGAAAAAATTATAAGATCAAAGGCAAATTTAGGCATAATTCATAAACTATTTCCACCATGGGAGCCACAAACCCATATTTTAGTAGTGGACCTGAAGGATCATCCAAGTTATCCCCCAAGAAATATTAGTGATATTTACATCACTAGGAATGAGCTCCTGACCAAAAAGAATGTCATCCTTCTCTTCTTCTTATGTGTCCTATCAAGTAGACTCGATAACCAAGGCCAAGGTGGGAAATTTTTTTAAACTACAAGGTTGCCCAAGTACTAGGGATCACTCCATTGTGACCAATGTCACCACCATCCCCATTACCACCACATTATGGAGAAGACAACCTAGAACCTAGAAAAATTTCATTACATAGCTAACTATGAGAATGACAAATACCATATCTCCCATTTGTAGGTGAATTATGACAAGGAGAATAGGATAGAAATTGATTGGTCCTACACATAGGGCATTATACAATCATTTAAATGGGTTGCGGGATCCTCCACCTCTAAATGTGCTTTCTTTTATTTGACTTAGATCTAGAGCACAAATTTTAAAATTACAACATTGCTAGCCATATAAAAATGACAATTAATAACTTCATGATTAAAATTATTGTTACTTCTTTATTTCCATAATTAAAGAATAAATTAAACATGAGATCTTTTTTTAGAATCAAGTCAACAAATACAATGAAGGTATATAAATTAAGGGTATAAATTTAATTAATTGTTCATATGTGATTAACCATTTAAATCTAAAATAGAACTTGGAGAAGTGTGTAATTAACATTATTAGTAATAAAAATTAGTAAACACATGACACTGGATTTGCCTAGAGATAGCTTTTCACAAAAGCTCCACCACCAAAGAGATCACAAATATGTATTAATCACAATAATAGTGTTGTACACCAACACACTAATTCCAACTCTTCAATATAGTAACATTCTAATAGTATAAAAATACTCAACCAATAAAAGACCATAATACAACTATCCAAGATATCCAAAACCAACAACTATCAAAACCCATGGTATGGAAAAAATCCAATACTCTCATGACCAATTATTTAGTGTTCCTTGAATAGTAACCACTTTCCAAAGGGTGGTGCTAAGTATTTTTTTAGATTATGCTCATGACTCCATGTAAATATACATGGATGATTTCACCACCTATGCACTCAGCGATCTAGAGAAGGTTTTGAAAATGTGTCAGGAACACAATTTATCCATGAGTCATCAGAAATGCTTCATGATAATGACCCAAGGGATTGTTCTAGGACATTTTATATCAAGTGAAGTAATTTAGGTGGATCCCAACAAAATTGAGATAATCTCCACACTTTATGTGCCACAGAAACAAAGAGATGTAAGGAGTTTTCTACCTGACATGTAAGCTACTATAGAAGGTTCATTCAGGACTTCAACAAAAATTTTGCACCTCTATTTGTTTTACTCAACAAGGATATATAATTTGAATGGACCATAGAATGTCAGCACTCTTTTGAAGCACTTAAGATAGCCTTAACAAAAGAACCTATCTTGAGAGGGCCTAACTAGACCTTGTCTTTCCATATACACACTGATGCTTTTGATTGTGCTATAGGATCAGTATTGGGACAAAAGGAAGCTAATAAGGAGTATGTTATTTATTACATCAGAAAAAAATTACAAGGAGAAAAACTCAACTATACAGTTACAGAGAAAGAGATGTTGGCAATTATCTATGTAATCAACAAGTTTAGACACTATATCACATGGTACCCAGTCTTTATCCACACTGATCACACTACAATCAAATATTTAATGAATAAACATGTGGTTGGAGACCTAGACTAGTTAGATGGTTACTCTTACTACAAGAATTTGATATAACCATAGTGGATAAGCCTAGGAAGGCTAATATGGTGGCGAATTTTATGTCTAGATTATCAACACAACTAGAAGAAGGTGTTGTGGATGATTCTTTTCTAAATTCAAGTACATTTTTTTTCTCTCAATGTACGCACACCTTGGTTTGCTAACATCGCTAATTACTTAGTAGCAGGACAAATGCAATCACACTTTTCTTTCAGAGAAAAGAGACAACTTGTGCATAAAAGATTTCCATATTCTTGGGTAGCTGGTTATTTATTCTACACCTGGGTCGAGATAATATAATGAGGAGATGTATAAGAGAAGATGAGGTTTTTGACATCCTAAAAGCTTGCCATGATGAGCCCTATTGGGGTCACTTTGTAGCCAAAAGGACTGACCTCAAGATCCTAACAAATGGCTACTATTGGCCAAATCTTCATATGGATTTATTAAAGTATACAAGTTGTGATAGATGTCAAAGAATGGGTAACCCAACAAGGATAGATGGGATGCTTTTGTAGCCATAGTTGGCACTAGCACCATTTGATAAATGGTGGTTGGAATTTATAGGCCCAATTTCACTAGCATCCCATAATAAGGAGTATATTTTAGTTTGTAAAAATTATCTGACAAAGTGGGTTCAAGTCAAGGCATTACAATTTTCTAGAGATGGGAATGTAGTTAAGTTCTTGTATGAAGACATATTTACTAGGTATGGAGTACCTAGAGAAAATGTGACTGACCAAGGTCCCCAGTTCACTTCAGAACTCATTTCTAAATTGGTTAAGGAATATGAAATTGAGCATAAAAAATCATCACCTTATCACCCCCAAGACAATGGGTAGGTGGAGGTTACAAATAGAGAGATTGAGAATATTCTAACCAAAATAGTGCAGATTCGTAGAAAATATTGGGCAGCTAGAATACTTGAGGCAGTATGGACCTATAGGACAACAAGGAAAATAACTACAGGTTTCACACCTTATGAGTTGTTGTATGGTAAAGCAACAGTTCTGCTAATTGAGTTTGAATACAAGACACTTAGAACAATAGTTGAACTAGATATGGACTTGACAACAACACAAATGGAGAGGCTACACAATCTAAATGGGTTAGATCAACAAAGAATGGAGGCTATGCATCACACAAAGATAATTCAAAAGTAGAGGACTAAATGGAATGATCAACTTATAAAAACTAAAGAATTCAATGTGGGTGACTAGGCTTTATTATATGATTCCAGATATAAAGATTATAAGGGGAAGCTATAATGTACATGGTTGGGACCATATGAAATACGTCAGGTTTTTCCAAATGGAGTAGTCAAATTGCAAACCATAGATGCAATTAGATTTTCATTGTTGGTCAATGGCTGCAGAATGAAAATATACAAGAAACTAGCATAGAAAGATAATCTCCTTCTTTTTCTAATACATGGATATGGTCCAAGTAGTGATTCTAATACATACATACTACCACAAGATGACAACTCAACAACAACTGTACTACCAGATCTCAAAGTGACTCAACAAATAAGCTACACAACTTACCTCCTGAGATCACACAAGTATAATTCCTTATCCAACTTCACGTGCACACACCACACATCTGACACAATCAAAAAATATTTTTCAAAAATGCTCCATGATGTAGTGGGGAGCTACATCATCATGAGTCCAAGTTGCCACAATTCAGATCAGGACTTTTTATTGAAGGTACCTACAACAATTACTTGTCAAAAAATTCAAAAATATGCACTACCTTAATTGAATATCATTCACATTCATTCCACTTGTTCTATACATAAAACAACAATCATGTCATATCAATACATACAACTTAACCACTCCATTCCACATCGCCTACCTCAATTTTCATGCATTTGAACAATCACTTCATCTTCCATGAACCGTGCATTATGCAACCTTTATTTCACATGTGCAAACCTATCATTTCTTCCATCACCTATAGAAATTAACCAATGTCAAATCAAAATCAAGCTACAAACACACTTGCAAAAGCTTCACACATGTGGAGTTATGAACTCGTCTAAAGCAACAAGTACACATACTATTTTTTCATAAGTAACATAGATTTCCAATGCTTTCAATGTGTCCTCGCATTTGTTTTTACATGCTTCACATTCATTAATCTTATTTCCATAATCAATAATCATTCCCTCAACCTAGTAAGTACATTGAAGTGAGGTCCCTTCAAGATTTTAGTTGGGGGAAGATAGTATATTATTTCAGTTCAAGGTTTTCAAAATTTCACCATTAAAGGAAACAAACATGCAACCCCTTTTTCCCATTTTTGCAACCTTCTTGTCATCTATCCCCTAATTCCAAGCCAATTTCTAAGCTAATTTAAGCTAAACCAATTGAAACAAAGGGATAAGGCATAGCAATTGAAGTTGTAGTCTAAGAAGTACATGCAAGTATAGCAGATATAAAGGGTTGGTAGGTTGATGAATTTGAATTGTAATCTAAAATTTTTAGAGTTTGAGCAGAGCAGAGTAAGTATATCCCATCATGGGAGGTGATACTATCATAAGGGAACCATCTGCACACTAGTAAATATTGGAAGACAAATTAGTCTTGCCCATTTTCACAAGAGCAAGGTGGTTATATTACTTCTTGAAGTTAAATGAATACAATGAAGACATGACAAGGTAGTTTGCAGCAACACTCCAACATGATGAAGCCACTTTCAGAGGATTGAGGGTGGACACTTCAAAGGATACAATTGTAGAGGTATCTAATCTATCAATAAATGGAGTTGAGTTCCCCATCAAAGAAAATGTAGTAGCTATCAGGGATGAATTCAGGGAGCTTGGAGAAAACCTTGAATTGTCATCACAAGGCACTAAGAGGTTGTCGCTTCCATGGGTATAGGCTTCTTGTGCTTCTTACATGGTTAAATATATCACTTGTGATGGTAGACAATCCATTCTATATACTGTACATTTTAAGCTTTTGAGTCACCTCCGTCGCAACAAACTTGTTAATGTACCTAATTTCCTCTATAATTTGTTAAAGAGAACGGGGTCTGAGTATCAAAAGAAAATAAATGATTCAGCTTTGTCCCATTACTATTTGGTTACCTTGCTAGTAAAGAGAAGCCTTAGGGTTCAATACCCATATGTTTCCTAGGAGAACTTTTTGATTTGTGAACACATTAACAATATTCTTGAGAAATTAGTAGTCCCAAAAAACTTAGTCACCTACTGCATCTCTAAGGGAAATTCCTCTTATTTCATCAACTACTTCACCTACTCACAACAAGGGAGAACCAGAGGAGAAAAGTGTGCAAAGATCACCATATGCAACATCTTATTAGCCTGCAATAGAAGAGGTCCATGAAACTCCAACCTCATCTAAAAAGCCAAAAACCAGAAAGAAGAGAGGTGGTTCTTCTTCTACACCTTCAAAGGTGCAAAAAAATAAGACCACCCAACCAAGGCGTTCACACTGCCTTAAAAGGAAAGGTTTCATGAGGGGTAGTGTTAAGAAGCAAGAAGAAGAAGAAGACATTGCAACAGTAGAGGCATGTGTCTAAATTAGACTTGCTTGCACAACTTGTAATGGTAGAAGTAGGAAATAAAGATCTTGCAACTAAGAACATAAGACCCACTACTGTAAAAACTCTAACTTATCCTACAACATGGACCTCTAGGTTACGAACTATGGAAAGTTACTCAAGAATTCTCTCACCAAAAGGAGAATTAGAAGAAAAGAAAAGAAATGATAGTTTTAGAGTACACCAGAGTTCTAGAGAGTAAAGACAATGAGTTGAAAAAGTTAAAAGTCAATCTTGAAGCAGTAGACAAGGCTACACAAATTGTTAGGTGCAGAACTCTTACTAGGACATATGCCTTATTGTTATAGGAAAAATTCTCAAGTTATTAGTTTAGTAGATTGATCAGTAATCTACCAGTTGCAATGAGTAGGAAATTTGATTTTCTCAATATTTTTGCTAACGCCACACTTGATGAACAAGACCAATTATGTGAATATTATTTGCATAATTATGTTGTCCTAGATGATACAAATTGGAACCCATTAATTTTTGTGGGTGATCTATAAATAAGGGAAATAGCATCATACTTCAGGAATGAAAGAAAGAGGGGAGAGATTACACTAGAATATGTTGAAAGGGAGAAGTCAACTACCCTTCCAATTAGAAAGGAATCCAAAAACCCCCATGTGATCATAGAGGAATGGACAACACTCCTACAGTACAAAAGTGTGGGCAAAAAAATCATGAATTTGAGTATTAGAGACTATGACAGAGTGTAGAGACTGACTGTAGGACTAATCCATCATTGTTATTCATTTGTGCAAGAAAGGTGGGACAACTTAACCCTTGAGTTGCAAAGGAAAGAGCCACACTCTGTTTATAATTTTATATGTATGCTTGAAAGAACATGCAGGTACATGGATATTGCTAAAGAAAAATCACTTTGCATTACAACATCCACCCCTAGTTGATTTGCTTGAGGACAAGCAAATGGATAGTTGGGGGGGATGATGAGTTTAGTTATTAGTTAGTTTTCTAATGTTTTTATGCATTCATAGACATTTCCAAACACTTATTTCATACATATTCCTACACTTTATTATCTTGTATGCTTATTATGCAAACCTGAACCTAATTTGAAGTATATGGAAATACGGTTATAATGTGATAGTTATTGTATAATTGATGTGTGGATACATGTATGAATTGCAATGAATATTTGGTGCTTAATCTATGGTTATTAGTATTATGTTGTTTTTATATGAACTAAATCTTTTCATCCAAGGAACCAAAGGAGATAGACTGTAGCCTGCAACAACTGGGAGGCATAGCTCATAGCAAAAGGAGTTTCTAGACAACAATGCAGGAGTGGTTCTAGAATAAGTTGAGTGTAGTAATTGCAAAAATGGAGGCATTTATTGAAGATGATTGTGCATCATTATGACATTCAATAAAGAAGTTGAAGGAGAAGAACTCTATTATAGTTAGGAGTCCAACATGACTATTTCAACATTCCACATTCTAATTCTTGTTGTAGCAGAGTCATAGTTCTATTTGGACTCTTCTTCCCTTCTTCAGTTATGGTTTTAGTTGTTCAAAATTTATCACACTCTGTTATGAAGGGAGTGGTGATTTATGATTTCAGTTTAGAGTCCTTATTTCAATAACCCCCCCATGCCTATAAGTATGGTTCCATGGTTGAGGCTTAGGTTAAGTTGGTTAATTATCCAATAGCAGATATAGGAAAATATACTTTCATTTTTAGTTAGCCCTAGTTGATATTTTAATGAAGTTCTTTTCAAGGGTTTAGTGGATTGTTCAGTTAGGTGATATTCTGAGTTATACAATGAATGGTTGTTCATTATTTTCATGATTACATTCATCTGAGGAGTTAATATTTGTGTTAAATCTATGGATATAGTCACTTGAGCAAGGGCCACTCAAGGTAACTATTCCCCACTTTATCTTCTATACATTTATTACTGTCAAAGTAATTACTTCATGAATGTTTGTTATTGTAATTAGATTCTTTATGTTATGAATGAATCCATGAAAAAATCTTGTTTTAAATTCATGCTTTAGTTTACTTCAATTTGTTGTACTCTAGAGTGTAGGTTTAATCAATAGTATTGGTTAATCTTAGAATTCATTTCTTGACAGTGAAGTAGTCACAATATTTTGTTGTAGGTACCCATAGCAATAGTGTCGACATTACTTCCTTTACTGTTATGCATCTTTGTGATTTCTCAGCAAGTGTAAACACCTATGCTAGGATGATTTAGGTAGTCTTGAATCTTTAGAAGCACATATAGTGGTAACATCATCAAAAGCCTACGTTAGCCCTGGTTGATAATTTAATGAAGTTATTTTCAAGGGTTTAGTGGATTGTTCAGTTAGGTTTTCCTCGGAGTTGTGTGTCTGACATCAAGTCTACTAAACATTAGTAGGGACTCTACAAAGATAATTTCTCAATGTATTAAAAGTTACCTCTAGAAGATGTTCTTGTTTGAATTTTGGGCCTGAATGCATAGGCCCACCTTGTAACTAGAAGTTTTGGACAACAACTTGAGTCACCAGATTTGATGAGAGTTCTCCTTTGAATGCATCTAGTCACCAGGTACTTTGTTTGAGTGCCTCTTCAAGGCTAGAATGTTGAGAGCAACACCACTCTATCAACAAGATGAAATGAAATTTCTTGTCCCACTGGGCATGCCAGAAATTGTTGTCACATAAAAATGCACCCTACTGAACAAGGAGTTCAGTGCTCTAATGATACAATGGAAACAACCTCAAGGTGTGGGACCTTGCGTGAATGAGGTTGAGTCTTCAGAGAAGGTTGACTTCCTTTTCTAATCTAAGTGTAAATGTGTTGGTCTAACCCAACACATGAAAAAAGTATCACTACTCTACTCTAACAGCTCACAAGGAAAAGGGATAGAAAGAGAACATGAAACATAAATGAAGGTGATACACCAAGATATAATTGTTCCTTATTTTCTTTAAGATTGCTCAATACATCAAAAAATCAACTAAAAAAAAAATTCAAACATGAAGGTAAGAAGTTTTACTCAAACATGCAAGAAAAGATATGACAATAGCTGGATTTAATTAATATAAGGCATAAAGCTAGACTTTACAATGGAAGAATGTAGAGATACAGTGTCTACAAAAGAAAACTGTTAGAGGATCCCAAAAGAACCCCTAAAAAGAATACAAGTATTGCTTTTATAGATCAAGCATAACTTGGATGAATGCAACCAAACCCTAACCCAACTAGGGTTAGCAGTCAAGGAGATCTGATCAAGGAAAGATTTTCTCATGAAATTTGTGTCAGAAAGAGAGCCTAGAGAAACCAAGACTTGCATGTCATACCCATCAATGAATGTTGTATCAAAATCCCTCCAAAATGTTCCTATGAAATCAATGACCTGGGAATGGGGCAAGAAAGGGAGGACAATAATCAACCATAAATGAGCATGGGTGCCCATTAGATCATCTGTAGAAGTCAAGGAGAAGCAATAAATGATGTCCTTGAAGCCCAAAAATTGAACAGGTAGATGAGAAGGTCACTCAAGCATTAATGGTGCCACTATGAAAAAAACCTCAAAATAGGGAAGGTCATGGCATCGAGCTTGAAAAAAAACCTTTACATCATTAAATGGTCCATAAGCTTGAAAAGCAACACATTTTCAGACATCAGACCTCAGGCAACTTTCATACCTCATACTTCACACACTGCTTTGGCACTGACGTCAGGCTTCGAACATCGGCCATGAGGCTTACTACTTACTACAAAATTAAGATAAGGAGTAAGAAGGAAGAGAGACATCTGATGGCCAAAAGGAACCATCGGACATCAAGGGTCGGGGTTGCATCATACTGCTTATCACAAAGTGGTAAAAGGGAAGAAAGATGAGTGAACATCGAAGTCAAAAATTGGGGATCAAAGGTTGGGATTTGGAAGGAGGGATACTTCCTAATGAAGGAAAGTAAGGGATAAGAGGGATAGCCGATCTTTGATACCTAGAAAATTTGAGACTTGGCCAAATTTTCAAAGCATCCATCAGAGATCAGAGGTTGGGAGGGTGTCCTACCTCTTACCATATTAACAAAGGTAAGAGGTAAATGGGAAGCCTGATTCCCGATGCCTAAAAATTAAACACTTAGTTGCTTTTCAAAGAGCATATCAAGGATCGAGGGTCGGAAGGGAAGCTTACCTCTTACCATAACAAATGGTAAGAGGTAAAGGGTAAGGCCAAAGTTCGACCCTGAAAGATCAACACTTAGCTGATTTTTAGAAGGAATGATAAGGGGTAGAGGGAAAGGGTTAAGCCCGATGGGTGAAACCTGAAAAGCTAAGGAGAGAAATGGAAAGAAATGGAGAAGAAGAAGGAGGAGATTGAGGGCAATAGAAGAGGGATGCAAGGAAGCAAGCAAGCAACAACCCAAAGGTCTGAAAACACAACACTTAGCCACTTTTAGGAACCTTCAAGGAGAATTCATGCAAGATGGCCCATGTAGGATCTCCCAGATCGGTTATCAATGATGGGTCATCAAAGGGTGGCATGAAATGTCAACACATACAGTGAACCATGTTTTAGAATAGCCTTAACATGGCTAGCCTTAACAAAATGGAAAGGAAAGAATTGTTTAATAAGGTTTTCAA
Organism: Sequoia sempervirens; assembly: GCA_007258455.2. Taxonomy (NCBI): domain Eukaryota; kingdom Viridiplantae; phylum Streptophyta; class Pinopsida; order Cupressales; family Cupressaceae; genus Sequoia; species Sequoia sempervirens. The sequence continues at coordinate 167,222 of VDFB02276237.1, read as the reverse complement.
CAACACCCACTAATACATTTGACTGCAAAATACGATGAAACTATCCGACAAAATATGTAAAATTCGATGTTCGTCGGGTGCTTGTAAAATTTGATGTGTAATTTCCAATTTTTTGAAAGTTTATCCCCGACGTTCATCAAAATTTTGATGAACCTGGGGTTTGTCAAAATGTCGGCTATTACTTTCGTCAAATTTTTGACAAACATGAAAAATTAAAAAAAATCAAATTATGGCCGACATAAAGAAAAGTGAGTTCGTGCCTGATTTATTGCAACAGTGTTTTGCTCTACTTGAGACAGTTTGTGGAGAACTAAGGATGATTTCTTGGGAAAAATTAGAAAAAATTCAAGAAGATATCGCCAGTTGAGGGTAGTCATTGTCTTTTGCAGAATTCAGTTGTGAAGTCAGATTTGTAGTTCCAAGTTTGAAAATCATATTTTAAAGCAACATCTCATCAGATTTCATTTTTAGAGGTTAAGGGTTTTGAGAATTTCATGTCCAGATTTTGTTGTGTGGAATCACCATAAGATCACAACCAAGGAACAATTCTTGTATCTGTAATTATGTGATCCATAACTCTATTGGTCATGTGGCACAGTTGTGCTATAACAAATACAGGATGCATTCATGTGTGACCCAAGTTTAATGTGGCTATGTTGTGATAGAAATGGAGGCACTCATATAATGTAGTTAATTCAGGTTGTATAATGTAGGTGTCAATCATCATTGGGTGCATTCAGGTTGTCTCAAGTTTAACAGGTTAGGATGTAATTATAGCATGATCGAAGAGTGATTACTTCTTGCTGCAATAAAGAGCCTATAACTCTGGTTGATATGTAGAGTGGTTGTGTTATATCAATTATGTAGTGCATTCAAGCACAACCCATGTTTAATAGGCTATTCTAGAGAGTGATCAAGACATTCTAAACCTTATGAATGTTACTTGACATATATTTGCATAATCTCAAATTCCTTCAGAGGCTTTTGAAGTATCAATGTATCCTATATAGGGTTTAGAGTGATTTATTTTAATTAAAAAAATAAATAAATGATGTATTTCCCTGTAATTAGATAATGTGGAGATCTTCTAAATCTGCCCCAACACACTATCCTCTTTGGCACTGTATTCATTACTCCAACTACTAGGTTTTTGCATGTGACATCTTTAATATCTTCATGACCGTGGCTTTTAAATAAATCTCAGTCTTTGCTTTAATCCTTTACATGGTAACCCTTGAGTTCCATAATCCACCTTCAATCTCTTCTAAGAACATTGTCTTAAGCTAGACTGCATAGTATGCATATAAAGCAAGTCCTTCATACCTGCCATTGTTCCAAACCACCACCCACTGCCTTGCTTAAAATGTTGCCTCCATAAACACAATAGCATGTTTTAAAATCATGGTTGCCAGTGATTGACCATTAAGGTCACCACTTTCATCATGAAGATACAATGAGATTTTTGTCTTCAAACTCAAGGCATTATGGAAGATAACATTGTGAATTGTTTGTTGTGTACGATTGATTTTCTTGCACATTTACTGCTTTGCTAACTTCTTTTAAGACTGGGTATTGCACCCTTTCGGTACCCAATCTCAAACTGACTCCTCACTATCACTTGAAGATTCCTTTCGTGAACATCCTTCTATAAAATCAAACTATGCCCTATAGACTACCTACTTACTATAGGGGACTCATTATTTCATGGTATTGTAGTTCTTAAGATCCTTCAACCTTATTGACACTACTTCACAGTCCACAAGGTATTATTCACTATTTTTCCATCTTTGGTGAGTCTCAAAACACTGCTCAAACATGCAATCCACTACCTCCATTATACAATATTAATGGCTAAGAAGAAACATTGAACCTATGATTACCACTGTTACTTCATTTGGACAGTCATTCCCTGATTGCATTTGCCTTTTCTAACACTACCAAAAGAATTTGAAAAACCCTTAAGGTCAACAAGGGGGTAAGAAAACTCACTGTTAAAATCTCCACTTTACTA
>VDFB02276237.1:145575-155992 GCA_007258455.2 Sequoia sempervirens | reverse complement strand
GTCCAAGATTGCAGGTATGATGAGGTTTGGATCAAGAATTGGCCAAGGTATGGCCAATAGGATTTTTCTATGGTTTGTCAAACCACTATTGGCACTAGCAGAGATTCTTTAAACTAGGGTCACCTTCGACAAAGGTTTCTAGAACCTCTCTAACCTTTCATTATGTTTTAAGTTCCATGTGGAGGTTTAATCATTGACAAAAGAAGCAATAAGTTTGAAAGAAAAGTTTGGAAAGCAACAAAACTCGGAGGAAAAGTAACCAAGTATTCCATTGGCAATTTTAGTTGTTTTTGAAACCACTGTCAACTTCAACAAGGTTTCATAGAACCTCTCGTTTCTCTGACAAGGTCCCGAGTTTCTTTGTGAGGGTGACTAAATAAAGTTTCAATTTCGACATCTCCCAGAGGTTTCATAACCCCTATTGGTCGCTAATGAGGTTATCAAAACCTCATTGCGTGTCATTGTCGAAGAAGAAAATAAAACAAAACATAGTTCAACATCGAATTTTTAGGTGGTTCTAAGAACCATTGTTGCCTCTGAACCTCTAAAAAGGCATGTATTAAGTCACATGCTCGACACCCCTCACTCGATGAAGGAAGCTTTAAAAACCTAAGTGTAGTCTTTCAAGCTTTCGGACTTTCACTTGCTTGCCACCATATTATCGCTATCAGCTTTGAGGCCTTCCTATTACTTCTTAAGAATTGACTAAGGCATTTTCCCTTTTCGAACTTCAGGCTTTTGGTCTTTCCTTGCTTGCTTACCGCTTTCAACCCATTCCCACAGATGTTCCCCTCGACTCTTGGTCCTCAAAGTCTTCCTCTTTCGCAATCGTCCTAGTCCTTTTCATCCGATTTCGGCCTTTGGGTCTTCTCTTTATGCTCTTTCATTTTCGACGTGTGTTAAGTGTTAGTTTCCATCCCTGACCCCTGATTTCTCCATTTCACCCCACAATCTTCCAAAATATTTTCGCTAGAGTTTTAGACTGTGGTGCCCCTCTTCCTCTCCATCAACAAGCGGTAGCCCCAAAGCTTGATGTTTGACAATGTCTTTTCTTCGAGGTTCTAAAACCAAGAGTGCTCTTCTCTCTAACTTTATGACAGGAATTTCCTAGTAAGCCCATCGCCCAATAGCCCACAAGGGTAGCCTTTCGGGGTTGCAAATGATTTAAATTTTTATTCAATGGTTGGCTCAAGCCTGAAACTCCGACGATACTCCTAGGAAGAGTGTTTTTTACCAGAAAATACCATTAATGCTCGACTCCTCTCAAATTTCCAATGTCAACTTTTAAGCCTACGAAAATGGTATTTGGTGCATTTGAATGCGGATCCAAGAGGGATCCAAGAGCAACAGGGTTGAGAGAATAATATTAAATTAATAATCTCTCAACTACATGTGCATCCAAACATATATTTCAAAGAAGTTGGAGATGTAACATTATATATTAGGATTGCAATTAAAAATGACACTATCCTAGCATTCTTCTATTTGATATTATAGATTGTAATGATATTAGAGGAACTATAAATAAATCAAGCACAAGATATGAGGGTTATGTCCTTCTTACATAAAGAGAACTTATCCATTCTCACTAGCTTCATAAGAAAATCTACAATATTATCTTAATTTTTAGCCTTCTATTATATGACCTTACCATTCCCTACCATCTCATGAACAAAGTGATATTGCATATTAACATGCTTGGTACAAGAATGGTACTGGATTCCTATCCAAATAAATAACAATTTGACTATCATATATGATCTAAACCACCCTACAATCAAAACCAACTCCTGACATTATTTACTACACATGCCTATATAAGGAGGTAGTATGGTTGTAGATACCATGTTTGGGGATTGGTTTTGATTATAGGGACTTTAAGATCAAATGTGGTAGTTAGAGTGCTATTTTTTGGGCCAAGAATTCAATGTACCATGCTTATACTATACTCGCAAATGTACTATATTACTTTATTTGTAAGATTGTAGAAAGTGCTAATTTCATGATTTAGAAGGTTGACACTTTAGATAATGTTATAAATTCACTTATTAAACCAATGAACATAGGTAAGTTCTCATGGTGCAAGGAGGCCATGGGTTGTACATTATATACTTGATCCATCTTATGTTTCATATGTATGTCATTACAAAGTATAATATCAAGTAGGAGAATGTTAGGATAAGGTTTTCTTAACCTTGTAGTCCTATTGTATGCCATGCTTCTCCAATTCCTTGGAAACATGTACATGGATGCCGAGGGGGTGACTAGGTCAGTTATTTAATTATTATTATTTTTGAATAACTTGGGATATTGGTTGTAATGACATTAAAGGGGGTTTACTGATGATAGTGGTCATTACAAAGTGGTTTGAATGTTTTTACACCACCTTCTCATCACTAGGTACTAGGTGACAAAGTGGAGCATCTTCTTAATATTGGGTGGGTCCTTTGTGAGTTATGAACTTCATTTTGGAGCATCATTTTTAGGGAAGTGTACCCATGATGTGTAAGAGGTAATGGATACTATTAAGTAGTTTCTATACATAGATCATTGAATAAATGGTGATATTTAGTGGTTATTATTCATGGAACATTGAATAATTGGTCATGAGGGCATTGATTTTTTCCCATACCATGAGTTTTGATAGTTGTTGGTTTGGATGTCTTGGATAGTTGTATTATGATATTTTGTAGGTTGATTATTGTTATACTATTAGAATGTTGCTAGATTGAAGAATTGGAATTGGTGTATTGATGTAACACTATTATTGTGATCAATACAAATTTGTGATCTCTCTGGTGGAGGAGTTTTTTTTTTTTTTTCTATTGAAAATGTATCTCCATGCACATCTAGTATTAAGCGACTAAATTTTTATTACTAATAATGTTAATTACTCACTTCTCCAAGTTCTATTTTATATTTAAATGGTTAATCACATGTTTGATTAATTAATTTTATACACTTAATTTATTTTCTCACTTGTTTCCCAACAAATATTTCATGTTGAAAATTTCTTCTTTACTTATGGAAATAAACAACATAAATTTTAATTATGAAGTTATTCTCATTTCTATATGGATAACAATGTTGTGATTTTAAATTTGTGCTCTAGATCAAAGTCAAAGCAAAGAAAGCATGTTTAGAGGTGGAGCACCCCCAAAACCATTTAGATGATTGGGATAATGCCCTATGTGTAGTCTATTGGAGCCTAAAATTTAATGCAAATTTTAGGTTCCCATATTCAAAGAATTGATTTTGCAACTCAAAAGTAAAGTTGAAAAATCTGCTTATGTAGCTCATTTTGAAAAATCATAACTTTGGATTTGTTTGTTTTTATGCCAAACCACTTTGCATACATGTTCATCTACCATATGGGAATGTACACGCAAATTTTTAGCTTCATATGATCAGTTTTGACAAAGTTTCAGAAGGCCAAGTTGAAGGGTTTTTGAGAAAATTTGTTGTCAACACAATGAAAATCCTGTTAAAGTGGTCAACTTTAAGGGTGAATATTAAGAAAATTAATAATGATCATAACAAAATGGTTGATGCCTTCAATTCTCTACACCAAAGTCTACCTCCATGCCAATTTTCAGGTCTCGAGGGAATCATTTGATATTTTTGCAAAGCCAAAACCAAATGAATTTTACATAGTTTGGAAACTGCATTTCTAAAACAGCTACAAAATAGTCAACTTTGATGTTTGATATTTCATGAATGAAGATGATTGGTGAAAAAATATCTTGCACACATGTTCACCATGCCTAAATGAGCTAATATCCAAAGTTATAGCTTCCCAAAATCACATTTGATATTTTTTCAAAAGGGGAAAATGAAAGGTTTCAATTGAGCTTGACAGTGGTAATTTTCAGAAAATGTCAAGTAAGTAACTTTGGGAATTTATAGTTTGCATTTCCGACAACTTCATGCCAAACCAATTTATGAGCATACTCTCCTATCACAACTCAACATGTATGCTCATTTTCATGGTCAAACCATTTTATGAGCATACTCTCCTATCACAACTCAACATGTATGTTCATTTTCATGGTCATCAGATGAGTTCTAATATGCTTTTTAATTGTTTCACCACTACTCTCGGGCTAGATTTGGCACTCTGAAAAATTTGCAAATTTTGAAATTCTAAGAACGACCCAATTGGTGTTTTGGCCTCGGATCTCTCCAGTTTCAATTTTGTTGGATGTTGAGCTCATTTGGTTCAGTAATTTAAAATTTCATTTTTCTTGCTACAAGCTCCGACAGTGCCAGTTTACAAAGGAAGTACCTTGATTTGGTGAATTGTTCGAAATCCGTAAAAACCCACTTCCAAAATAATTGATCACGGTCACTTACAAATTTTCATGGCTCAAGGATGCTCCGTGTGCCCGAAGGAGGAAATAAATATTCAAAAGAATTCTATCCGTACAATATGGGTAAAATCCAAAAGGAATGAAATCACGAGAGTAATAAAATGAGAAATTATAGAATAAAGGTGAAGATGGAGAGATAAAATATTTTCTTCAGAAAGTAAAATATTCTCATTGAAATATGAAATATTTTCACCAAGGGTAGGGTAATTATTTTACCTAGAATATTTTAAATGATTGAAAGTAAATTTTCATGGAGAAAACTAAAGGAAAAAAAAAGCTTTGAAGTGGGTGATTATTTTTGTTGAATAAAGATGAACAAATTAAATACAAAGTAAAACACCTTCACGAGGATGGGAAATATTTTCACCAAGGGAGTTAAAAGGCGGGTAATTACTTTTTGGAGTGAAAAAGTAAAGATCGCCAACAAAGGAATTAAAGCTTATTGCAAAGTGATTTTCACGGAGACAAAGTTAACAAAGATTAAAAATATTTAATTTTCCAAAAGACAACTAATTAAATATTTTATTTTTTGAAGTGTTGCACCCAAAGGAAGAGTTGTACGAGAGAGATGCTGAGAAGAGTTGTAACCCTAAAATAATGTATATATTTCAAATGAAATCAGAGAAGAGAGATTTTGAGGAGAAATAAGTAGGTTAGGTAGTTGGATAGGGTGAAATGTTGCCCAAATAAATATCATGCTGCACATTGTAAAATCTTTTAAATTTATATAATGGAGAAGAACATATTTATCTAGTGATCTAATTATGGTGTCAATTGTTTGTCGAATTTATTGAAAACATTATCTGGTTGTCTCCAAGGTTGTCATTTCTTGATTATTTAAATTGAAATATCAAAGATATTTTTCAATTTATCAGAGCACACTTGTTGCTCTTGTGTGGTTCAATTAACTAGTTTCTGCAAGACAACATTAAATCCTTTTGATTAATCACAGTAATTTGGAAAATGACATTTGGATCATTAAGAAGAATTTGATAATTATACTCTTGCAAGTTTACACAAGCTGTAAACAGTCACAAGTGCCAAGCAATTTGAATTATAGCCATTAAGCAAGTCACCCATTATACAAATCTTGACTCCATTAGCCCAACAAAAGTAGGCACTGGTCACACGATTCACATCTTAGAATTTCATAAAACCTTATTAAACCATCCACATTTCAAATTCAATACTAGGAGTAGGAGTAGTCAGCAAGCTTTTATCTATTACATTTGTGTCATTATAATAGACCCATTAAATCAATCAAATTATACAACTTTAAGTCTGCTTCATTCATATAGGTACACCCGCCTAGGTCTAGCAGCACCTAAAGAGAAGAAGGTCTAAACCATTTGGCCTTGTCTGTTACCCTGAAACGTAACAAGAGATTGGCGACCTCTTGAGGCATTTTGCCTGTGTTTTTGAGAGCTAACAAATTGGTGACTCTACTGGGGACAAACATCAGAAAATTCTGTTCCAGCCTTTCCATTTAAAGAGTCAATATAAATTTCACATTTGGAGTGAGGAGATTCCATTGGGGAAAATAAAAAATAATTTTAAAAGAATCATTTTCCTACTTTTGGAAAAGTAGGTGGCGACTTTGGAAAAAAATTGATGAAAAATGTACGACAACCTTTTGGAAAAATGTTTGAATGAGCTACATGATGAACTAAACAAAGTGAAAGAACTAGCTGAGAGCAAGAGAGCATTACTTCAAAAGCTGAGTGAATTGGGTATCTTGCCTGCTTTAGACACACCACAATATATACCATTCTCCGATGAGGAAGGATATTCAAATTTGCAAGTGGTCATTGGATTCCACAAGCGCTTCATAATACAATTGAGAATTTTCACAATGAAGGTAATGCACTTTGTTCATAACAAGATATTTATTCACCACAACCATCAAAGCAAGTAAATGCTTATCCAGTCCCTCCTGGACAAAGATTGGTAAGTTATCAAGATTGTCAATGTGATCAATTTCAAGTGCAACACAATTCTAGTCCACTTGGAAATATCAGTTAGAATTTGCAGCAAGGTACGTATCAGAACCAACAATCTAAAAATTATGAATGTGTCAAAAATCTTTTGGCGTCTCTTGACATAAGTAACAGAGATATCTCGTACCTTGACGCGCGACGTTAGAATTTCGAAATGCAATGCCCGAATTTGCTGTACCAACAGCACTCCATGTTTATTGGGAAGTTCATGAGTGCATATTGGGCTCAATTCAATTCATTTAGCTCGGCCTACTAAAAATCACCACTTTATTCGTTAAATAAAGATTTAATACCAGATAAAAAGGGATGAGGATAACTGGAAAACAATATTAAAGAATATTGATTAGATGATAAATATTTACGCATTAAGAATTACCCATTACGCGCTGAGAAATATCAAGATGAAATTCTCTGTATCAAGATTGTGACGTTGTATGCTATAATGACCGCTGAATATTTAGATGTTGATCTACAACAAGATGATTCCCGTGGTCGCGGATGATCAAGAGGGAAGAAGCCAACGGACAATGCAAGTCCATTCTGCTGACAAAGGAATGAATGACCGTTCAGTAGCCTTTGGTCATGAAGACTTATTTGATGAAGAAGATATCGTACATTTGAAAATAGTTTTCAATTTTTTTCAAATCCATCATGGATGAGAAGATAGAAGAAAGACTGCATTATAATTTTTCCAATGTACGTAAAATCACTTATGCACAAACTTACATTTGAAGATGGTGCTGTTTCGACAACTGCATGATACCGGTTAGAGAAAACAATTATGAGATTAACACATCTGAGCTACCATTTTTTGATGATGAGAAGAATAAAGAACACAACAGTAGTATGGTGGATGATGAACCATATTCACTCAACAGTGAGCAAATCTTAGATCTGTTGGAAATGGAGTATATAAAATATACACATCAAGATTCAAAAAATTCATTTCCAGCATTAATTGATTCAAATATTCATGATGCTAGTTGTGTGGATCAGAATTTTGTCCCATTTCCAATCAGTGATATGGAGGAAGTAAAAAATATTTCAAATAAGGCTGTTTCAAAAAATGTTGATGTGGAAGAATTTTTAGATTTACAAGAATGACATTTTGATGGTAAACTTTTAATACAATTGGGAGAACATTTTACAATATATGATAATGAGCAGAATAATGAGAAATGTTGCATTGAATATGCACACACATTGTATGGTGAAGATGACAGACATTTATTTCATGATGATAGAGAATATGAATTGTTGAATGATAAAAGGAACATAAGTCAAGTTGAACACAATGATTCTGTAAAAGTTTTCAATAACAGCGACAGGGTAAATTGCACCAATATTTTCAAGAGGAATCTGATGAACTCAAAAAAAAACAAGGTGTATGACAGGGGAAAATAAAGACAATTCTTTTTGGTGGCCTTGTGCCATCAGTTGTGGTATGTTTTTTCAAAAAAACGTGTTAGTTCATCACAAAAAAGAGGGTTTGAATTTGCTGCTTGATGGATAAATTATTTGGTTTGCTCTTCTAGTGATCTGGATTCTTGCAATGATATAACAATCATTCATCCCCAGACGGAGCCATTATTGGAGCCTAAAATTTCATGCAAATTTTAGGTTCCCATATTCAAAGAATTAATTTTGGCACTCAGAAGTAAAGTTGAAAAATCTGCTTATGTAGCTCATTTTGAGAAATCATAACTTTGGATTTGTTCATTTTTTATGCCAAACCACTTTGCATACATGTTCATCTACCATATGGGAATGTGCACGCCAATTTTTAGCTTCATACAATTATTTTTGACAAAGTTTCAAAAGGCCAAGTTGAAGGGTTTTTGAGAAAATCTGCTGTCAGCACAGTGAAAATCCTGTTAAAGTGGTCAACTTTGAGGGTGAATATTAAGAAAATTAATAATGATCATAACAAAATGGTTGATGCCTTCAATTCTCTACACCAAATTCTACCTCCATGCCAATTTTCAAGTCTCCAGGGAATCATTTGATATTTTTGCAAAGCAAAAACCAAATGAATTTTACACAGTTTGGAAACTGCATTTCTAGAATAGCTGCAAAATAGTCAACTTTGATGTTTGATATTTCATGAATGAAGATGATTGGTGAAAAATAACTTGCACACATGTTCACCATGCCTAAATGAGCGAATATCCAAATTTATAGCTTCCCAAGATCATATTTGATATTTTTTCAAAAGGGGAAAATGGAAGGTTTCAATTGAGCTTGATAGTGGTAATTTTCAGAAAATGTCAAGTTAGCAACTTTGGGAATTTATAGTTTGCATTTCCGACAACTTCATGCCAAACCATTTTATGAGAATATACTCTTATCACAACTCAACATGTATGCTAATTTTCATGGTCATCAGACTTCTGGGTTAGATTTGGCACTCCGAAAAATTTGCAAATTTTGAAATCTAAGAACGACCCAGTTGGTGTTTTGGCCTCAAATCTCTCTAGTTTCAATGTTGTTGGATGTTGAGCTCATTTGGTTCAGTAATTTAAAATTTCATTTTTCTTGCTACAAGCTCCGACAGGGCAGTTTACAAAGGAAGTACCTTGATTTGGTGAGCTGTTCAAAATCCATAAAAAACCCACTTCCAAAACAATTGATCATGCTCACTTACAAATTTTTGTGGCTCTAGGATGCTCCGTGTGCCCGCGGTGAAATTATTTTATTTGCTTTACAGCTGAAATTGAAAAATTCTTTCTGAAGTTCTAAAGTTCAAATGAAATATATTTTAAAACATTGGGTAAGTTTTAAAATGAATATGGATGCTTTCAAAACCCTAACTATTTCAGCGTTTTATAAAGTTTAAACTTTGTAAAATATTTGGAAGATAAATAAGCAATGAAGAAATTTATTGACAAGAGAATCAAAGTCAAATTGAAGTCTTATCCATGAGAGCTTGTCATGCCGATAGCTTGAAGGAGGAAATAAATATTCAAAAGAATTCTATTCGTACAATATGGGTAAAATCCAAAAGGAATGAAATCGCAAGAGTAATAAAATGAGAAATTATAGAATAAAGGTGAAGATGGAGAGATAAAATATTTTCTTCATAAAGTAAAATATTCTCATTGAAATATGAAATATTTTCACCAAGGGCGGGGTAAGTATTTTACCTAGAATATTTTAAATGATTGAAAGTAAATTTTCATGGAGAAAACTAAAGGAAAAAAAAAACTTTGAAGTGGTGGGTGATTATTTTTGTTGAATAAAGATGAACAAATTAAATATGAAGTAAAACACTTTCACGAGGATGGGAAATATTTTCACCAAAGGAGTTAAAAGGTGGGTAATTACTTTTTGGAGTGAAAAAGTAAAAATCACCAACAAAGGAATTAAAGCTTATTGCGAAGTGATTTTCATGGAGACAAAGTTAACAAAGATTAAAAATATTTAATTTTCCAAAAGACAACTAATTAAATATTTTATTTTCTAAAGTGTTGCACCGAAAGGAAGAGTTGTACCAGAGAGATGCTCAGAAGATTTGTAACCCTAAAATAATGTATATATTTCAAATGAAATCATAGAAGAGAGATTTTGAGGAGAAATAAGTAGGTTAGGTAGTTGGATAGGGTGAAATGTTGCCCAAATAAATATCATGCTGCACATTGTAAAATATTTTAAAGTTATATAATAGAGAAGAACATATTTATCTAGTGATCTAATTATGGTGTCAATTGTTTGTCGAATTTATTGAAAACACTATCTGGTTGTCTCCAAGGTTGTCATTTCTTGATTATTTAAATTGAAATATCAAAGATATTTTTCAATTTATCAAAGCACACTTGTTGTTCTTGTGTGGTTCAATTAACTGGTTCCTGCAAGATAGGATTAAATTCTTTTGATTAATCACAGTAATTTTGAAAAGGACATTTGGATCATTAAGAAGAATTTGATAATTATACTCTTGCACGTTTACACAAACTGTAAATAGTCACAAGTGCTAAGCAATTTGAATTATAGCCATTAAGCAAGTCACCCATTATACAAATCTTGACTCCATTAGCCCAACAGAAGTAGGCA